>VNKF01004863.1:0-45331 GCA_008044355.1 Drosophila lacteicornis
CTGTCCGTGTGAAACAACAGATCTCAGAGACTATAAGAGCTAGAGTTACCAAATTTGGTGACAACATTGGAATCTGTTGCACGCAGATCAAGTTTGTTTTAAAATTTGGCCACGCCCACTTGCGCCCTCATAAATAATAAAAAACGTTATTAAGCTATACTCGTTATTTTCGGGTTAAAGTTAATAGATACAATAAATAAATAAAATAAAATGGACGTTTCCTGAAAATTTCAGTAAAATCGGATGATAAACATGGGAGATATTAGCAATAAGGTTAGAATTTTAACACACCGCCCTAAGGCACTGCTGTTGCAAGCTATAGCCGACAGGTGGCGCATTCGAGCCTTGGCCGTGCGATATAATGGCGCCAATGTATGTATGTACAATGTAGTGTATGTACATTTTTAAATTGCCTTTTAGTGTGAAGCGCAAACGTTTAGGCACCGGGTATCTCACAGTCGAGCACAGTCGACTGTAGCTTTCTTACTTGTTTTATAAATTTGGTAGAGGGTTTTTTTTATAAATTTTATAGACGTTTTTTAATAAATTTATTGCAACATTTAATGTTGAAGAATTCTCCTTAATATCCTTTAACGAACATAACAGCCCTGTGGTGCTCATAACAGCGCTTGCAATTCAAAGAAAATAGTGGTAACAATATTCTTTTAATTTCTTCATTCCAATCCCTATATTAATATGCGTATTCCCCACTGTATTTGTCTTGGACTAATAATTATGATCAAGTTGGGGGGAATTATGAGCCCTTTAATAATGAGATTCTCTCACATTCCTTCTCTGTCTCCCCACAATAAAAGTCATTCAGAAGAAACACACATAGGGAATCTTCGGGAAAAGGGGTAGCAAAAGGCAGGAGATGGAGAAGGAGGCGGAGGATGAGGATGAGGACGAAGCATAATTGCCGAGAGCCGACTTAATTGCAACCACATATACATAAATGGCATGGCTTGTTGCTTTAGCATTTTGCCTTTTTGCCTTTTTGCCTTTGCTGTTTTTGTTTGCATTTTTCTTTTTTTTTTTTTTTATTGCCTTGACTGCGACTGCGGCTATGATGTTTATAGTAAATACTGTAGTAAAGCGATGATTCCCATGCTGTTTTGATGTTGTTTGTTTCTTGCTGACGGAAAGGTGAAGGAACTCGTGTCCTTCAAAATGCGCGCGCTCGTTACCCTGAGCCTTGCCCAACACTGGCAGGCAAAGAGTAGGCATCATCGTGGGTAGGAATGGAGAAAGGCGGGGTTATTAACAGAGAGGATGCAATAACGGTGAAATATCTGGCTTAGAAAGCAGCTGGGGCAGGCAAAACATGCAAATATGCGTGTGTGGGCGACATGTTGTGGTTGAGCTACATATTTTTAGGTGCAACAGAGACAGAGAGAGAGAGAGGGAGAACAAGCTAGAAAATGCATCTGTAGACATAAAAAAAAAAGTAAAGGAATTTCTAGTACCTAGAGAAATCAGAGAAATTAAATATAAACCTGTTAAGTCAAATCCGAAATGAGGCTCTTTGAGTTTAAATCAATTTTGAGCCCCAAAGTATGCAACAAAATGTAAAAAAATTTAAATAAGAGGAAACAAATTGATTGCATACTTTTGTACGACTTATTAATTGTTTTCAAACCACTTTTTAAGACAAAAACATGACATAACCGCATTTTTAATCAAAATTAAATTAATATGACATTAAAATACCTTTCCTAATGATTTCCTAAAAATTTTAATTTACAATTTAAGACAATCTCTCAAAAAACTAACCTATCAGTAATAAAGCACAACTTTAAATAACATTTTCATTATAAAAACTCCCCAATTTGCATAGAAGAATCTTGGTGTGGTGAACAAGAAAAATAATCTTTTTTTATTCCTTTGCACACTTACCAATGGAATGCGTAAGCGCCTGCATTCTTGCGGCTTTGATTAAAAAGCAATAAATCTTAGGCTACTTTTGTGCAATTGTTTGCTCTTGTTCTTGCTTTTGTTGTAAAAACTTGTTTCGATTTCGGTTTTGTTGTCGGAGGTCACTACTGCAAAGCAAAGGCAACAGCAAGAACAACAACAAGAGAGAACCAGGCATTGCCAGACAGACGCCGGCATCGCACAGCTGCTGGCCGCTCTCTCAGTTTCAGTTCTGGGCCCCCGCTCTCTCTCTCTCTATGTTTCACTGTATACTCTTCACCTCTGCCTCTCTCCCTTGCTCCCACACACAATTGCACACCAGCTGTAGGCCCCCCAATCAGCAAAGCGAAAGAGAGGGAGACGTTGTTGTGTACAGTTTTCTCAGTTCTATTATTGTTGTTGCTCCTCTATATCTATTTCCATTGCATTGCCGTGAAACGTGCGCATATTTAATAGACAATCGAATCTAGCATAGCATATTTAAGTTTTCTAGCCGCTCAACAAATACATAGTGCCTATTGCTCACACAAAGGTCGTTCATTGACACCGCAGCTGAGGAATTGCCTATTGGAAGCCGTTCTCCGGCATTGGAACTATTGGAATGGAATGATAAGAAGCGGCACAAGGGAGTTGCCGCTTTGTCTGATAAAACAGACACGTTTTAAATTAGGCAAAGACAAAGGGGAGTCACCCCGAAAGAGTGGGGATATACTTTTTAATTATATGTCACGTTGCTTTTAAAAGAATAGTTATTTATTGGTTCTGTTGAAAAACCTAAGTTGGAACATTTTGTTTTGAACTGAGTACCGTTGAGAAACTGAAGATGGTGATGTTGGAACAACTTATTTTGAACTGAGTACACAGTAAATATTGAATAGTTGGAGCATCTTAAAATATGAACTTATCGATAACTTTTGCTACTTCCTCTGAACTACGAACATACGAGCATACAAAAATAAAGTGTATTTGCTAAAACGAATTATTAAACTATTCTTACTGGTGGAAATACAAAAATAAATACATCGTGGGTTAAAGGAGACTGAATAAGATTGCTTGACTTCCTTGGAGAGCTGAGAACATTGCGGATTAGTGGAAATTTCTCCGATTTATTAACAGGTTCAATAGAAACTTGAACTTATAAGCACTTATAACCAAATAAAAAATTATTATTACCCATTTCCAATAATATTTTTTTAAAAAGCTTTTTAATGCCAATATAAAATAAAGCTGGAATAAGTTAGCTTATTAGATTCGGGAATGCACTTGCTATCCGGTCAGTTTAGTTGGAATAAATCATATGTCCATATATTCCCATTCCAATATCATATGGTAGTAAGAGCTATGCCCCTCTCGCTCTCTCTCTCTCTCTCTCTCTCTCTCTCTCACGCTTGCTAGCCGGCAAGTTCAGGCCTTGGCTAATAAGAAAATGTCGTTGCCTTCGCAGACGCGACGCTGTCCCAAGTGTTGTTTTTGTGGTTTGGAAAATGCCGGCAAGTGAAACGAGAGGAAAAAGAAAAACAAATAAAGTCTATGCACCGCCACACGATATGTGTATGTATGTATTAATGCGCGAGTGTGAGTGTAGGTAAACAAAAGGCAAACCCAAAGCCAAAAGCATAAACAAAGCAAGGGAAAATAAAAAGACGATCAAACTCGCGCGGGTCCAACAAGAATCCAATTCAGACGCAACCCAAACCCAACCAACACGACCAACAAAGGCAAAAGGAAAAACAACAACAACAGCAGCAGCAGCCAACAGACGGCAGACGGCGTCGGCAGCGGCTGCGACAGCGACAGAGCGAGCGTTGGCCGTTTTTGCGGTGACTGTACTTTTTTCCAACACCACCACCGTTCAGAAGCCAGCAACAGTTCCAATACGAAAAGTTTTTCAATATTCGCCGGCGTCGCCGTCGTCGTCGTCACAAATGTTGCTAGAGAGAGCAAGCCTGTGGCTCTCTCAACATGTTAAGGTAGGGGTAATGACAGCGCGCGCCAGAGCGAGACAGGCAGCAGCATTTCGTTCCGTTGCCGTTCGTTCCGTGAAACGGAAACCAGACGTAGCGAAAAAACATGTGGGCCCAAGCTTTTTCGCGTGCTCTCGCTCTCTCTCTCTCTCTGTCTACCTATCTGGTAAACACGTGCTCTCTCAAGCTTTCCAGTTGGAAGTGGCGGCGCGGCTAATGCTCTCCCTTTCTGGCAGCAGCAGCTGACTTCTATAAATGGCGCGTCTGTTTTTCTGCTGCTGCTGTTCTTCTTGTTGTTGTTTTTGTTGCTGCACTATTGTAGTTGTTGCTGCTGTCAGTTACACTACAATTTTGTTGATTGAATAAAATGAAATGCATAAAAATAGCAAATACGCCGCCGCCGCCGCCGCCGGTGCGAGAGAATTCGTCATCAGCTGAGCTGAGCTGGCAGGCGCTCAAGAAAAAAAGCGATTGATGGATTTGTACTTGTATCTGTATCTGTGTGTAGCTGCAACTGTATCTGTATCTTTGTAGCGGTAGAATTAATAAGTGTTAAGTACATTTTTGTTGTTTGAAATGATTTTGGATACGAACGAAAGCAGGAGCATCAGCCACCACCAAAAATGCAACCCACCACACCACCCCTCTTTTCTCAATTCCTTTTATTGTTTTATTTTTCGTTTTTCTATCATTTGCTGTTGTTTTCTTTTCGGTTTTTTTGTTTTTTTGGACTACGTGCGTGCACGCATGCCTCTAAGCGTGGCGAGCGAAATGTGGTAAAAATGAAAAACAGCCAGGGAAAATCAATTTATTTTTACAACTTTTGGTGGTTGGCCCTCAGACCGGCCCGGCCCGCCCCAAAAACAAATGTCGAAACGGAACCTTAGAGAGGTTTATCTCTCTGGCCTATATATTTATAAGCAATAAAACGAGATACTTTCTTGGATAACTGCATAGTTGTTTGGCGGAAGCGGAATTTCCTCTAAGGCTCCACCAAACAAGTAAGAAAGTTACAGTCGACTGTGCTCGACTGTGAGATACCCGGTACCTAAACGTTTGCGCTTCACACTAAAAGGCAATTTAAAAATGTACATACACTACATTGTACATACATACATTGGCGCCATTATATCGCACGGCCAAGGCTCGAATGCGCCACCTGTCGGCTATAGCTTGCAACAGCAGTGCCTTAGGGCGGTGTGTTAAAATTCTAACCTTATTGCTAATATCTCCCATGTTTATCATCCGATTTGAGTGAAATTTTCAGGAAGCGTCCGCTCTATTGTATTCAATTTTTGTATTTATTAACTTTAACCCGAAAAAAACGAGTATAGCTTAATAACGATTTTTAATATTTTTGAGGGCGCAAGTAGGCGTGGCCAAATTTTAAAACAAACTTGATCTGCGTGCAACAGATTCCAATGTTGTCACCAAATTTGGTAACTCTAGCTCTTATAGTCTCTAAGATCTGTTGTTTCACACGGACGGACAGAGGCTGGCACTAACCCATAATACCCTTGTACCCTATGGGTACCGGGTATAAAAACGCACGAAATGTTATCTTTTATGAACCCTATGCTATACACCTTCTCTATAAACAAAGGTAGTTAAAATTATTTTCTTCGTTTTATTCAACTCGATTGAACCGATTCCGGTAATAAAAATTCTTTAACGGGAAAATCCATAAATACAATCTTTTAGTTATATTGTACTTTGTTTTAAATTAATAAGAAATATTATTTAAAAAAATATGGTATGACTTTCTTATAGATTTCTTTTTAGATCGAATCTCCCTCGGTTCTTAAAATTTTAGCCGATATGCCAATTGTTTACTTTCAGCTTATCTACCATCTGCCGGTTGTATTTATATTTTGCTTTACCGCTCTCCCCTTTGCTATATTGCGTCGCACGTCAGTGGAGTAAAGAAAAAAAAAAACAATTAACGCAGCGTTCTGGGCTTATCTTTCGGCTCTTCACCTGCAGATGACGGTGTGACAGGTGTGTGTGTGCGAAGCGCCACAAAAAGACGAGAAGAATGGCGAGTCCAAACGAGTCAGCTGACATTAATTTCTGTGCAAATTTTCGGTTGTTTTTGGCCTTTCCCTAACATAGTTTGCCAAAAGCGTGTGTTCGCGGATGCACAGGAAAAAAAAATTAACTGGTGGTGGTATATAACTGTAAAATGTTATCAGCCTATTAATAATAGCATACTTTGGGGCTGCAAGCACTATCCTTTGAAAATATTGAAAAATATTTAAAGAAATTCTACTGAAATCGGTGAAGATTTAAAGTCCCTTTAAATGCGGCCCAAAAGTATGCTACAAGAAGTTATACACAATTTGCTTAGAATTTTAAATTCAAAAATATTATTTTGCATACTTTTAGACTCATTTTGAATGCATTTCATAAAAATTACTATTTCTGTGGCACCCCTGACCCCTGTTAGTCTTAATGAAAATAACCTATCTTCGCGTATATTCTTGTATTCCTGACAATTCTATATGTAAATTGATACCTTCCCGCTTTTATGGCTAAACATTGGACACGGTTTTCGCATTTATTTTCTTTTCATTAGCATTGCGTAGCGTTCAGCTCTTTTTCGGCTGTTAATATCGCCGACCTGCTAAAATTAGCATCGAGACATTTGAATATTTTGCCATAACGGATAACGGAACCCGAGACGAGTTGCACAGGCCATAAAATAACATCAAGAATTCGCCCACGCGAATGCAAAAAAATAAATAAATAAAAATAAGCGAAAACAGCTGCGATTTCTACCGGCTTACCTACACGCACATGTGTATGTGGGAGTGATAGAGAAAGAGGGAAATATGCGCACACCCACTGGGCGCTTTTCCTTGGTTCACTCGCACTCGCACTTGCTCTCTAGCTCTCTACCTCTCTGGGTCTCCCTCTCTCCCACTCCCACTCAGCTGCTTTTGCTGGGCGCCAAACATGTGTTGCCGCACACACACGCGCGTAGGAGAGTGTGTGTGTGTGTGGCTCCCAGGAGAGAATTGCTGGGTGACAACATCGCGCGCGTATTAGTCAAAGCTAAAAGCCAAAAGCTAAAAAAGTCAAAATGCAACGAAAACCGTTGCTATTTTTAACGCAGAGTCATATGTACACACCCCTCCCCTCATTCTGTTATTTGTGAGAAAACAGTGAAAACTAGAGAACACGAGGAAATGCCGTCATCGAGAAAAGAACAGAAAAAAAAGAAGGAGAAATTATGAGGAAAAATATATGACTGCGAGCTGAGAGACTGGGGCGAGGTCACTCTTGGCGAGAGTTTTTTTGAGAAAAAAAAAAAAACAGCTGTGTGTTCAATCTATAAGCTCAACCATCTTTCTTTATTTTTTGCGAATTTATCTCGCATTTTTTTTTGCTAATTTTGCTGCGAGAGGCTGCTGACTCAATTCAAATATGTACAAATATAAAAATAACAGCATTATTTGCTTTTTACGCTAACCTAATTAAATTCAAACACGTGCGGTAGATGAGCTCAGAGCTATGTACATTGTATTTAATACCCGGTCATATCTATGTATTTACTTATGCGTATTTCCAAGGCAAAAGTCATAAAAAAGCGGCAATTAAAGAAAGCCAAAGAAGCGTGGCAATTGAAAAGGTAACGGGCACAGGGATACAGTAACAATAAATACCAGTAGTTAAACAATTTATTAAATTAAGTGATGAAACATTGGATGGTCTCGACTAACCATCTGAGAAATTCTACTGAAATCGGTGAAGATTTAAAGTCCCTTTAAATGCGGCCTAAAAGTATGCTACAAGAAGTTATACCTAGCTAAGAAAACACAATTTGCTTTGAATTTTAAATTCAAAAATATTATTTTGCAGTATTACAGTAACAATAAATACCAGTAGTTAAACAATTTATTAAAATTGAGTGATGGAACTTTGGATGGTCTGTGAGTGCAAAGGAGCTACTTAAACTTAAAGCAACAGAGATTAAGGATTGGAGTCTATTTAAATTATATTAGGGTTCTATACACCCAAAAAAAAAAATCATCATAGAACCTATACGATTGTTACATGAATTTTATACTCTTGAGTATGAAAAATTTCTTAATAAGATGCTTATCAATTTAATACTACGAAAGTATACATTTTATACTCATCTGCACCAATATCGCGATATGCTATCGAATTTTCGATGTAGGTTCGTATGAAAAAATACTCAAAAATACACAATTGAAACTATAGAGTATAAAAACTATACTTTGGAGTATACATTTGATAGTTTGAAGTATAACATTTATACTAAACTCTTTATACTGCTTGAGTATACTTTTAAGACAACGCGTAGAAAGGTTAAACTCTCTTTTTTTTTCGTGATCACAAAACACCAGCTGTGTCACTTGCACTTTTGTAGCTTCACCTCTTAAACACTCCATTAAAAACGTGTAAGTCCACGCCAAAGGTCAATAAAACCTTTAACCCAAAGAGTGCCAATGGTGTTAAGCCACGACATGCCATGTGCTGTGAGGCTCATAGTTTTTTTTTTGGGATTTTTCTTGTTTGTCGCTGCTGCCGGCTAAACAAAGCTCATGGTCAATGAAAGCACTTAATTAACATAAAAAAAAATACGTAGCACACACAAGCACGCGAAAATGGTTGAAAGTGTGTTGAAAGCGATTTGAATTTGAATGAAAGAAAGAGAAAGAAGGAAGAGCGAGTAGCACGGAGCTAGGTCTTTGTGTTGCCGGTTGTTGAAAAAAAAAAAAGAGGCAGGCAGCTGACCCTCACATAGAGCATGTGAGATCAGCTGATCGAATTTCACGTCCATCAAATTTAAGTAAACGCGACGGCGGCGGCATTGTATTTATTTATATTTTTATCAACGCTTGCGCTTGTATTGTTGTTTACCCTAGACAGCTGTTTTAATTAACCCAAATACCAACAGCAGACGCGCACAGCTAGTAAAAATATTTAATTTAATTTAATTTACATTCCTGAATGATGACAAAGTCGCTTTTGGGTGTGGCTTGAACAGTGGCCATCGAGAAAGAACTAATCAAATAATTAGGAACTATCAGGATCGACAAAAAATATATTCATTTGATGGCGTTGGAAATCCACAGAAAGTACAACACTCCGGTTAAGATATTTATTCTTAATACCATTAATATTCATATGTATAAGGATGTAACCTTGATATTAATATAAATATTTTTGATATTCAAATTTTACTATTATGTTCGATGGTTCGGTTTGGCTATAATAATTACATTACACAGAAATCTTCGTGTATTTAAAATCACTTAAAATTGTGTCTAAAAGAATGCTACAAACGCTTACAAAATGTAATTTCATTGCATACTTTGTGACAGTTTATCAAATTGTTTTTGAAATTAAAGTGGCCAAAGGGTGTTCAGAATGTTCAAGGGATTATTACCAAGATTCCATAAGGTCAGTTTCACTCCTAATGCCTTATAGAAACCTCTTCTGTGTGGGTATATTTCAGGTTCTATAGGTTTTACTTTTTGTCGCCTTTATGACGAGCTTGCGGCGCAATTGGGAAAGCTGAGAGCTGGAAGCCGAGCTTTTCTGCCGGTCACCGACGCTCTAACCTTGTTTTCTTCATCATCGTGGACGTTGTTGTAGTTGTTTCTGTTGCTTGACCAGCTGAGACTCGCTTACACGTACATAAAAGCATTTGTGTGTGCAATTGCGCAGCAAAAATGCCGGCTGGCTTTTGTTTTTGTTTTGTGCTTTGTGTTTTTTGACTTTTTGGGGTAAATGATTATTTTGCAATTCCTATGGACATTTATCGAATTTTGGCCAGATTTCACAGCTGTTGGCTGACTCATTCGGCTAGGGAAACTTGAATAAATTGAACAGAATCTAAAGTCCAATACTTGAAATGTAAACACATTGAAAATCAACATGTTTCATGGATTTTATTAAATAAAAAATATTGCAATATCCGATTAACGATAGTCCATATTGCGATTAAACCGATAACTTTATTATAAAGATGAGGCTATTTCGATTCTCCATAGATTTTTTATGGATTTTATGTAAAATAAAATATTGCAATATCCGATTAATGATAGTCCATATTGCGATTAAACCGATAACTTTATTATAAAGATGAGCCTATTTCGATTCTCCATAGATTTTTCATGGATTTTATTAAAATTAAAATATTGCAATATCCGATTAACGATAGTCCATATTGCGATTGAACCGATAACTTTATTATAAAGATGAGGCAATTTCGATTCTCCATAGATTTTTCATGGATTTTATTAAAAATAAAATATTGCAATATCCGATTAATGATAGTCCATATTGCGATTAAACCGATAACTTTATTATAAGGATGAGACTATTTCGATTCTCCATAGAGATGTCGGACTGTAACTGACTTGCAATAAATCAAAACAAAACGGAACTAACAAACTACATACACTGGCAGAAATAGAGGCTTAAAGAAGAAGGTGATCTTGGCTTGGTCATTGATGAAAAAAGAAGAGGGAAAAAAACACCGTTAAGATGCAACAATGTCATTAAATCCGGCGAGACGGCATTCCATATAATCAGCGACAGCAACAACTGCAACAACAACTGAAGCGCTCTTGAGCGCCAGACGGCGGCTGCCAACGATCAAGACGGAGAGCAAGCGAGATGGGGATGGGGGGAGACCAACGACCGACCGACATTTTTGCAAATTCACACAAACACCGGCAGACTACCTCCATCTCGCTCTGTCTGCCCACAAAGTAATTGATCCATTGCACTTATGCTTTTTTCCTTGCTTTTGGCTAGGCCATCGCCTGCTCGGTGTTGTTGTTGTTGTCATTGTCTGTGCTTTCTCTTTGCTGATGCATTCTTTTGCGAAAGTCTCCAAGTACTGCCAAGTATCGATAAGTTATCGCCCTGACCTAATATTAATATGCATCGGTAATTGTTCACCTCTAATTCAAATGGGAATACTGAAGGTGAAACATTTTTATCGCTTTTAATATAATATTCCCATGAGGGCCATAAAATGACAATAACCGAACCCGGATCTAAATTCCATTTCACTCAAACGACGCTGAACACCACGAAATACATTAAGTAATTAGGCAAAAGTGCGGTTTTTAATTAAATTTAACTACTGAAGCATACAAATAATTCAAATTACAAACAGAACGACTCCATTAATTGCATTTTGTGGCCGCTGCTCTACATACTACTACGATATACCTACACCTTTTCTTTTTTTAGCCTTTGTATGGCGGTAGTTGGAGCATTTTTTACTACGAAATGCAATTGAAAGTACAGGCTACACACAATGTGCTATATAAAGCATATAACAGCTTGGTAAATGGCGGGTTGGTTATATAACCCTATTTATTCTGGCCATGTACTGTTGTTCCAATTTGGGTGTTGGCATGGCCCAGAAGTCGTCGCATTGCATCCCAATCTCCTTCAGCTGCAATCCCGCTTTTTGCTCTGTTCCATCTGCAAAGAGGTTGCCAGATGCCAATGGCCTAGTGCACTGCACCGCCACCCAGCGACCTCCGCCGCCCGCCCAGTGCCACGCCCCTGTCCAGAAGAGTCCGGAGGACCTGAAGGTGGAACGAAAAAGAAGAAAAAGAATCGGATTTCGCCGGGCCAACAACCGTAGTGCGCAGCTGCCGAGCTGAATGCCCATTTTCTGTATGGGATTGGGGATTGGGGGAGGACCGAACCGGCCGGGCACCCGTTGTTCCATTTGGAATCGTCATCGGCTGTGAAACAGCTGCCTACCAGGCGCCAGACAGACGCCAAAAACGCTGGAAATGAAATGGCAATGAAACACTCCCGGAAACCACCACCCACAAGAAGAAGAAGAAGCCCAGAGAGCCACCCACAACTTTCCACAGCTGTGCGAGTGGTGTGGGCTCCCATCAGCACAGCAGGCGGACTAAATGTTGGCGCCATTGTCCTATCCCATCCATCCCACGCCCATCTATCCCATCTTCTTTCGGGGGTAGCTTTGGCTTTGCGTTTGGCGCGCGCTTTTCCTCGGCAGCCACTGGAAAGGAATCGATATTGTATTGTATATAGAAAATTTTCCAGCTTTGCGTCGCTCGCTCTCTCCCTCTCTTTCTGCTCGCTGTCTGGGCAAGGTGTGTATTGAGAGTGCACTGTGTACAGTGAACACCTCCCCACCCACTTTAATGTAGGTTAGTTCAGCTGGGGCGCGCCTAAATCTTAGCACTGAGAGAAATAAGTCAAAATCAGATGCAGATTGTGAAGGGAGCTGTTGCGGAAGATCCCAGATATTCTTTATCAGTATCCATTTAACGTGGCTATCATACAGTTAAGGTTAGGACCGAAAATTAATCATTAAAGCCCAAAATAATCTTAATTTTTTTTTTTTTGTATGCTAGCTTTGATTTTTTATACCCTTACAGAGGGTTTTATAATTTTGCCATGATTGTTGCAACACAGTTGCCATGATTCTTGATCAGCAACACCAGCAGAGTCGATCTAGCCATGTCCGTCTGTCTGTCCGTCCGTCTGTCCGTCCGTCGGTTTCTACGCGAACTAGTCTCTCAGTTTTTGAGCTATCGAGCTGAAATTTTCAGCATGGTCTTATTTCTTTAGCACGCATTGTATATACGTCGGAACGACCGAAATCGGATTACTATATCCTATAGCTGCCATAGGAATGATGGCGAAATTAATGTAAACAAATTTTAACTTCTCTGTTTTTCAACGTATTTTTATAAATTTTGAGATATAGCAGTTTTTTATGGTTCTAGAATTACGGGTTTAATTTCATTAAGATCAGACCACTATATCATATAGCTGTCATGAAGCGATCGGTCGATTTATATGAAAATGTAAAATCCTACAAAACAAAATGTAAAATTTACAAAATTCTATGTTTTTTCAACATTACTAAAATGGTTCGATTTTCAATGATCCAATTGCAGACTGCAAGGGTACCAACTTCGGTTTACCGAAGTTAGCTTTCTTTCTCGTTTTATTTTAATTTAATTGGTATACTAAACATTTTTTCAGTCAAAACCATTAAAAAAATCCAAAACCTTCAATAGCTCGAATGATTTTGCAGTGTACATTTCTAGTAATCACAATAACAACAATGGGGGCAACTGTACGCAATTGCACATTTGCACTTTAGCGCCACCTAGCGCGCAAGTTCAATGACCCGCCAAATTGTGGGCGAGAGACAGAGAGACAGAGAGAGAGGAAGAGGGCAGAGTGCGAAAAGAGAGCAGAGAGTATAAATCACAGACTTGCATTCGCAGTATTCCCCTCCCACTTCACCTCCCACCTTAGGGCGTGGCGGTATGTGTGTTCGAGTGTCTCTGCCATGTACCGTTATGTGCGTGTGCCTAACCTGTGAATGGTTTCAGTCGTTGCAGCTTTCTGTCAGCCAGCATTGCAATTTTTTTTTTTTTACTTTTGTGGGACTGCATGTGTGTACATGGTTGCACTTAATCTACATATCTAGGTGTGTATGTATGGAGGAGAAGGTATGTGAAGGAATTATGCTGTGTATAAGAACGATCTACTTTCATTAAGCATTTGAGTACAGGTACAGAAAAAAGAAAGATATTGAAATTACACTGTTTCCACAAGACAGTATTAAGTAAAATATTTTAGCCAGTCTCATATGTAACACTATACATATGTACTTAACTGGCGTAAACTTGGTCAAGCAGTTGCAGTCTCCTTTTCTCCCACGCCCTTTCTCTCCCTCTCTTCTGGCTGCACTATTCCCTTCTCTGTCGCATTGCGTTCAGCCTTCCCTTTCACACGTATTTACTACAATGTTTACTATGTGTGACAGGCGAGAGGAGGCATCGTTTGTAATCGTCGCCGTTGACGAAGTGCATAGAACAAAAATCCATAAACTACTTGCACTAGTCCGCCCTCTTTCGCGCCCTACCCATATCTCTCTCTCTCTCTTTCTCTCTCTTATTTTATATGCATCTCTGTCTACGCCCATTATGTCATTCATCAGGCGCTGTCGTCTCCTGACTTTTGCTGTTTCTTTACCCCCTTCTTTTTTGCCTTTCGTAGTATTTTTAATATTTACGCGCCTGCCTTTCTTCCTGTTTGCATTTTTCCCTCCTTGCCTTGTTTACACTGCTGCTGCGTCTTATTACATTGTTTCTCTTTTGTTTGCGCCTGTTATCGCCTTTCTTTTTTGGGGGGCCAGAGACTGATTTACGAGCATTGCCAAGTTTCAGTTGACACTTTTCAATTTGCAATAAATAAAAGCGCGCTTTGTAGGAATGCCAAACCATCGATAGTCGCTAAATCGATATATATCGATATATCGCTAAAACATCGAATTTTTTTAAATTATTACAAATTTCCAATAAATTGCTCCAAATAGTAATTCAAATATTTCTTTGCTTAACTTATATTTATTTAACCAAAACCATAACGAAATCTTAAAAAAAACATAAATCAAATTTGCATATGAATAATACAAAACAATGAAATCAAGGAACTTAAGAACATATTTTACATTTATACACTCACTATAATTTTCTCCCTATCTTCAAGAAAACCGCCATAAAAATTAATTTTTTTTATACAAGAAAATGTTTTTTTAATAAGAATGAAATTTTTCATATTTTAAGAAAAATGTCCTTGTTTTAAAAAAAAATGTCGATTTTCTTGAAGATGACAATTTAGCGTTTCTTTCTCTTAGTGAAAACATGGATGTTGAAAAAAAACATCGATGTATCGCCGTTTTTAAAAACATCGATACTATCGATAGTGACATCGATGTTTTTGCATCCCTAGCGCTTTGGCCAAGAGCTTCGAAAAAATCCACAAAACTGGTAGTGTTGAAAAGTGATAAGTGAAACCGAAGGTTCAGTGTTGGACATTGAGGTTTACATTAAACAATTTGCTTGCATTTATTAGTGGTCGTATCTAAGCTTTTATTTTGCTTCCCATTCGTAAATCTTACTCCTCTCTCATAGTATTGTATTCTTCATCATTTGTAAGGTCTTAGTTTCTTTATGGCAATTGTTTTCCCTAAGGACACCACACATAAATAACAAAAGAAACAACTCTCATCTTTCTTTTTGAAATCTGACAATTTCGTTGATTTACAGCCGTCTGCTAACTTAATTGGCGTAAAATGAGGGGAAGAAAGATCTTCTCAGGACCCCTTAGCACTTGAAAACGTGTCAGTCCTGCACTAAGTGCTTAAGCCCGGCTAACGGCCCACCAAGGCCGTTCGTTCCACCGGCCAGCCTCAGCTTCTTCTTAGCCGTTTACTACACACGCGTCACAACAAATCGATGTCGTCTCAAGGTGAAAATCCCATAAATATGAGAGCATGTGTATGCAAAAATAAAGTAAAACAAAAATAAAAAAAAGCTGAACAAAATATGTGCGGCGTAAAAGGAAAAAGCGAAACGCCTCCAACAACAAACAATTGAGACGACGACGACTATGACGACGCCGCCGACACGGTTGCCCTGACGATTAAATGTCAAAAAGGGACCTTCAAAGCCTCAGCACCTTCGTCGTCCCCACAATATCCACCCCCAACAACCGTCATTCACTTTTTTCCCTCTCAGCTGGAAGCTTTTAGCCAAGTTGCGTGTGCCTGTGTTTTTTTTTTTACCAGGAGTCGTCGTTGTCGACGGCAATTTGTCAACATATGTTTGTGAACGGCCCTATAATTGAGGAGGCCCAAGACCGAAAACCCAAACTCAGTCTCCATTTCTCGGCTTCGGCCTTTGGTTAAGTGTAATTGGAGTTGCGTGCCACGGGTTGAGAAAAAAAAGGTAAGAAATCAAAAGGAGACAGCTCAGATACCGACAGACACAGATCTCTGGCCCAAAATGGTGTTGATGTTCATGTTGATGGGCTGTAGACAACCCAGAAAAACTTGCTAACTGATCGGAAACTGACCATGGGTAATAATATCCCCATGTCCATATTACACATCTTTAAATTGGATTTCTGACTAATAACCAATTTATGATTTTTATAATAACTATTATTATTATTTGAAGATCTATTAGAGTTTATATGAATAGGTAGATTTATACATGACTCATGGCTAAGCTAGCAAATATTATACTAATAAGCTATAATTGTATTATAATTGGATATTTTCGTGAATTTTAATTTTCCACACCCTAAAATCCTAAACTAAATCTACAGCCAATCCTTTATATTCCTCATTCATATGACATTCGATATAGAAGGTTTAATAGGACAACTTTTCTAATCCCAGAAGGGATTGCAGATACTTCTATGAAAAGGTAAATTGTAAGAAGCCCTAGCTCTATACCAAAAAAAAGCTACTTTATCCCCCAAAAATAAACAAATAACAGGTTAGAGATCAGAGATTCCTATGAGAGGGTATTAAAAGTAGTAACTTACCTTGCTCAATTTCTCGCCCTCGTGTCTGGGCAGCAGTGATCGCAGGCTCTGGAAGCCGGCATTGATGCTCTGCATTCGTCTCCGTTCGTTGCTGTTGGCGATTTCCCGTCGCATTCGCTTTTCGCTGTCTTGCATTGGTTTTCCGGAACAGTCGCCATCACTGATCGCTCCTCCGCCGCCACCCCCTCCGCCCTTTGAGGTGTTGGTACCGCTCATGCTTGATTGGCGCCGCTGGGAACCGGAGATCTGCGGCTCGCTAGTATACTCGATGTGATACGTGTTCTCGCCCCCTGAATCTTCCAGCTGTAATCTGCAATAACAAATTGAAATAATGGGAACACAATGAGTCAGAGCTTGCTAAGAGTAATATTCTTTTCGAAGGAATTCAATAACTCGTAATAGGTCACTGTGTTATTTATCAACAAGTAAGAAAGCTACAGTCGACTGTGCTCGACTGTGAGATACCCGGTACCTAAACGTTTGCGCTTCACACTAAAAGGAAATTTAAAATTGTACATACATTAAAATAGTCTACTTCGATACTTCTTAAAATATTCATATTTAAATATGAATGATACATTCTATAGGAAAACATAAAAACCCGCTCGGATCGGCGTCAAAGAATGAATTATGTTAGTTTTTGTCATTTCTTGCTATATTCTTTTGTCATTTCTTCTGCAGCTGGCGCTATTATATCGCACGGCCAAGGCTCGAATGCGCCACCTGTCGGCTATAGCTTGCAACAGCAGTGCCTTAGGGCGGTGTGTTAAAATTCTAACCTTATTGCTAGTATCTCCCATGTTTATCATCCGATTTTAATGAAATTTTCAGGAAACGTCCTCTCTATTTTATTCATTTATTGTATTTATTAACTTTAACCCGAAAATAAAGAGTATGGCCTATTTTAAGTTTTTTATGATTTTTGAGGGCGAAAGTGGGCGTGGCCAAATTTTAAAACTTGATCTGCGTGCAACAGATTCCAATGTTGTCATCAAATTTGGTAACTCTAGCTCTTATAGTCTCTGAGATCTGTTGTTTCACACGGACGGACAGAGGTTGGCACTAACCCATAATACCCTTGTACCCTATGGGTACCGGGTATAAAAACAGTCATAGGAATAGCTCTCCCTTTGGTATATTTACCCTTTTAAATTAGGTTTAAGTCCCTTATATGATTTATACAATATGATTCTTAACCAAAAGAGAATATATTTTCTATATTGCCTTTAATGGGATTCTGTTCGGTAATATCTACTGTATTATTTATAGCGTTTGGCTTATCGCCCGCCTATACATAAAACCAATTAACTTTTACATTTATACAATCCACGACCACACAAACTCACACAAAGACACATGCTCGCTCTGCTCACAAAAGCGCTGAAAAATTCATTCATTCATAAATTTACAATTCCATTCAATTCAATTTTAGTTTAACCCGCCGACGCTCAACAGCAACAGCATAACAACAACAGAGAGGCAACACACACACACACATAGGCCCAACTCTGTTGTTGTCACGTTAGCAGCAGCATCTGACTGAAGCAAAAGCCGGTGTTTACTATCGGTTGTGAGAATACCCTAATACCCTAACCTATCCCAACCCAATATGAATTGATACCTTTAAAAAATTAAAATCATTTTCAACAAAATAAAATAAAAAAGTTATATTAATTTTTCATAACTGAAAAAGTTGTGAAGTTGCGCTATAATTACCAAGTGCTTTAATTCATTCTTTTGTGAATTTATAGTTCCCACTGCCTTCTAACCTGTTTTATTACAGGATTTTACCACAATTTATAAATTCTTAAATCCAAATCATCATAACGTTGACCACCCTGAGGCAAGGCCAAATGTACCCCAACCCCCTTGTTAGGGTATCAACTACTGCACTACACACATGGGCATCAGCAACATGTAAGAGAGGACCGGAGTGCGAGAGAGACGGGTTGGAGAGCTGGATAAGGGGAGCTAGCACAGCTGTCAATAGTATGGGCATTCCTCTTTTTGTTATTTTTGTTATTGTTGCCACCATCGCCGGTAGTTGATGTTGTCGTGATTGTTGTTTTCTGTTTCTGTTTTCCGTTTTCGGGTTTCTGCTTTCTGTTTTCGTTGTTTGTTCGATTTGGTTCGCTTCGGTTTGCTTTGTCTCTTTGGTTCGTATTATTTCGCAGCACTTCTTCTCCATCTTCTTCGTTGTCCGGGGTTTTCAAACTATGTACATATGTATGTACATATGTATGTACATATGCTGCAGCCAATATGTTAGGTTATGTACGATCCATCGTCTCGAAGACGCGAGGTCTCACAAGAATTCCAAACCGGTTTTACCCCACGAAACACGTTTTCCACAGTCTCTGCTGTTGCTCTGTTGCCTGCAGGCTAATGAAAACAATTTTCACAATGGTATGCTCCGCCAGCAAGAACAACAATAACAAAAACAGCGCTGGAGTTATAAAAGTTGCAACACTGCATTCCGGGGCAAGAGCGTCAAGAATCACCATGCTGCTCTGCTGCCTGCTGAGCTCCTTCAAGACGATGCTAGAAAAATCACAGTCAGGCTCGCGTAAAGCGAACCATTCCACGGATTTTTCGTGAATTTCTCATTTAGAGTTTTATATGTTAAGGATAACACAAGAACTCTTTGGGAACATCAAAGTTAATTAAAAAATTTACATAACAAACTTCAATTACTGTAATATTTTCGATGGCTCCAATATTTCTGATGTACTTCTAGGAAGAAGAATACTAATATACTTGTTGATTTATTCCTTATAGTTAAGTCTTATAATTTGATATATTAAAAAAAAAAAAAAACGAGAAAGAAAGCTAACTAAGGTAAACCGAAGTTGGTATACCCTTGCAGTCTGCAATTGGATCATTGAAAATCAAACCATTTTAGTAATGTTGAAAAATCATCGCATTTTTTAAATTTTACATTTTACATATAGAATTTTACATTTTCATATAAATCGACCTATAGCTTCTATGGCAGCTATATGATATAGTGGTCTGATCTTAATGCAATTAAAACCGTAATTCTAGAACTATAAAAAACTGATATATCTCAAAATTTATAGAAATACGTTGAAAAACAGAGAAGTTAAAATATTTTTTAAATTAATTTCGCCATCATTCCTATGGCAGCTATAGGATATAGTAGTCCGATTTCGGTTCTTTCGACATATATACTGGTTGCTAAAAAAATAAGACTAAGCTGAAAATTTCAGCTCGATAGCTCAAAAACTGACAGACGGACATGGCTAGATCGACTCGGCTGGTGATGCTGATCAAGAATATATCACTTTCTTTGCGTTGCAAACATCTGGTCAAAATTATAATACCCTCTGCAAGGGTATAAAAAAAGATATAAAATGAGTTCAATATTTTTCAAATGTTTATGTAGTCCCCCCCCTATGTAATCAATTATTCAAGTACAAATGGTAACTCTGATAAACCCCAAGTAAAACCATCGTCTTTAATAAAACAAAATCTCTGTTACTGAAGTTCGACTGTATTAGAGACGCCGTCTCGCTAATTGGGTTTATTTTTAGCAACATCATCCAAAGGTCGTTCTTCTCCGGCAGCATTTTTGCGGCAAGTGCGCGATAGAGACGGGAAACGGGGAAACGGGGCTGGGAAAGAGTGGCCGCCGAATGCCACTGCAGCCAAAGTTGGTCAACAGCGGCAACGGCAGGCGGATGTTGTGGATGTTGCGGCAAAGTGGCAGTGGAGGCAGTGGCAGCAGTGAAGCTGCAAGAGGCAGGAGTGAAGCTGAGGCTGCATGGGGCCAATGGAATGTGGCTCGGATCTCGGATCTGGGATCTCGGCACTTGCCAGCTTTTTGGCATCTCGTTTGTTTTTGTTTGCACAATATAAAAGCCGAAAAGCGCTGAATGAAAACCGCGCGGGGAATGTTGCATGCTGCATATGGTAGCCAACATCTGTTCGTGCTTTTGTTGTTGGTCCCGATGGGGCGGGGCAAATACATATATTTTTGGTACTTTATGAGGCCCAGCATAATTATTTCAGCAATGCAAGCAGCTTAAAGCGAGGAAAAGCAGTGGAAAACAATGGAGAAGGGATGAGAGCATAACTATATATTCAATTATATTCTGAGATAAATTTTCATTTGTTCTTTCTTTCGCTTTTCTTGGAAAACTTATGGCAATATTTAGAAAATCTAAACTTTAGTGTTATCTCTATTTTATTGAGTTTACCATTAATTCAGTTAGTTCTGTAGTATACTTCATTGATTGACTTTTGATGATTGTTTTTCTTGGAAAACTATTCTGGTATTATCTAGATTTTCTAGGCGCTTCAATGAATCTATTTTAGCACTTCCTTCCTTTGTTCCCCCATTTGATTTGTTCGAGGCGTTGCAACAGCTGTTTACTGAAAATCAAATTTAATTATAGACACTGCCAGAAATGTGCTTTGTATAGAGGTTGTCCATTGCAATTACGCATTTTTCGAGGTGCTTGGAATATTATATATCGTTATACATACAAGTGAATAATAATAATAATAATAATAATAACAACATATGACCGAGCAACCGACGACAGCTGACGGCGCTGCTGCAGCGCTGCTCGTGGCACAGAGCACAGAGTTCAATGTAGTTCATTGGCCACTTTTTCGCCCGAGCGAATACATAGAGAAGATACGAGTGATAAAGCGGGGGGACGGAGAGATACGAAAGCCGAAGTCACGAGCACCATCGAGAGTGCCCACCTCGCGAGCACTGGGAAGTGCCACCCACCAGCACCATCGCCATCACCACCGCACCCGACAACTGCTGTTGCACTTTGCACATAAATTGTACATACTGTTATTGGGTCACCGCTTACGTCATCATTTCACTGGGAGTTGCAGTCGGCGGCATATTTCGATTCATAAAAGATAAACATGCAATTATATAAGCCAAGAATAGAGTAAACAAAGTGATAAGGAAACCTCTTCTAATGACTGCCATTTTTTGCACCTTGCTCTCTTATCAGTAACTGCAAGATTCATTGTCTTTCCCTAAACTTCGAGACAGAGGAGAAAGGGAATTTAGGTTGCCCCATTACCATTTGAGCCTACCTCAAGAATTACAGAAATGAAAATATAGCTGATAAAACATCGATGTTAATCGATTTTTGTATCAAAATTTATCGAAATCTTCACTTATTTAACAAGAGAATTTCATATCATAGTTTTAGAATAATATTAGAACCTGAATATCCCAGAAAACTGTATTAAAAGGTATATGAAATAATTCGTTTCGAAATTTTAATAAGTTATTGATAATGATATATTTTTTAAAGATATTTTATGATATGATATGATGATATATTCTCCAAATTATTTTAAGCTAAAGTATATTTGCTTCCTATAAAGAATTTCCCTTCCCTAGGAATTCAGCGAGTAAGCATTTCACGATAGTGCGAAATACAAAAACGGGGAAATCCCCCCGTAAATCATATTTGTTAGTGCGAAACGGTAGATAAACTTGCGGCGCAGACTGTCTGTGCACTGTGCGAGGGAAGAGAGAAAAATAAAATGCAACGCAATAAGCCTTACCACTTGCGTAACTGTGCAACAAAGTAGAGGCCCATAAACTAATGATCAAATTAGAATCCCCCCTTCTGCTCCGTACCTCCCATTTCTCATTTTACAGTTGCGTCTGCCAGTTGGCGCCACATTTTGCAATAAAAATATAAACAAAACTAAAGGGGAAAAGATTAAACAGAAATTGTATACGGGAGAGGCAAAGCAAATAAGAGAGCTTAGAACGTAAAAAAGGAGCTGATATCAGGTGTATTTATTCCTAAGAAATACTGCCTTAAAGAATAAATTAAATTTCATCATTTTAAAACCTTATTTAATTTTATATTTATTATTATTTTAATTTACAAAATAAAATCGTACATTTCTTTATCAAAATAATATGAGAACAATTTTTACATTTGTTAAATCCAAGTATTAAGTAAAAAAGAAAGTTATAAATAAATTATAAGAAAAACCCCAACCAAAAGTTCGGCCGTAAACGAAACCCTACACTCCAGTTGTTGGTTTTCCAAAGAAATATAAATAATATGGCACCTCTATAAACAAAAGTTGGCTAACTGAAGAACTTTTGGAGACTGTAATTGGAGAGGTTCCAGAACAAGCAGTGAGAACGGGAAGAAAGAAGGGGGGAGTACGGAATTGGATACTATAGTGTGTAGTAGCAGTAGTAGTAGTTGTGCTCTCCTTTTCCCTCCTCCACCTCTTGCTCTTCTCCTTTCCCAATGCCCCAAAAAAGTGTTGTACACAAAAATCATGTGTTTTTCATAAACAAGCCATGACCTCTTTCGCACGCCGTACCTCCGTCTCTGTCCCTCGCAGGTTGCCAATATAAATACCGCATGCAAAAAAAGCCGTGGAAACGAAACGAAAACAAAATGAAACGTTTTGGCATGTGAAACACACGGAGCCATCGCCCAAAAATTTGCGCAGCAGATTTTCAGCCATGTGTTGGTATTAGTTTTCAGCTCGTTTCGGTTTCTTTCTTTCTGTCTTTCAGGTTTTTTTTTCTTTCTGATTCGCAAATTTGCAGCGGCTTTTAGCTTTAGCTTTTGTGTATATGTTTTTTCAATGAAACGTGTGTGGTAGTAAAAACGAAAAGCATTCAAATGTGTGTGGCGGCATCTGTACTTTTGCGAATCCAGAGAGTGCCGCTGCTCTCTGCCTTCTGTCTCGCTCTATCAAGCTTTTTTGAGTGCAACTCAATAGCGCGCTCTCTCTCTTTCTCGTTCGCTCTCGCTTATGTACTTGGAGCCGCTGGGGAGCGGCTCTTATAAAACTGCAAGCGAGCGAGCGGGAGAGAAAGGGAAGTTGTGGATGCTAAAATATCCAAGACTTCCAAGCGGCTGGCGCTCTCTCTCTCCCTCTCTTTCTCTCTTTCTGTCTCTTTCCGGTCGAGTGGGGTAAAAACGGAAATGACGCCACAAATATGCAACGTGAGGAGCTGTGTGGAGAGAACGAGAGTGGAGACTTTTAGCCAAGGCACGCTCTTTTATTTTAGCACCAGCAGAAGCAACAACAACAACACGCCGAACAGCAGCTGCTAAAACGCAGTTGTGTTATACCGCCCACACTGACGGCCGAAATAACAAAACCACCTCCCACAGATCGTAATGCTTTTTAACAGTTATTTCCGGCTCCATGTGTTTTGAATTTTCGAGTTTATGATTTATTCATATTTCTGGCTTTCCGCTGCCAATTCTTTTGTACTTTTTTGTAGTTTTCGTATATGCAAAATTCTCTCCACAAAAATCTTTAGGATTAAACTATGTTTTCTAATTTGATTTAATTTTTTATTTATCAATATTTAAGATACAATATGTTTGGATAATTTGAAAAAATAAAATACAAAAAATAAATCTCAATTAAAGCTCCGTACTCAGACACACGAAAAGTGTTTCTAAGCAGTACGATGGAGCGAGAGTGTGAGAGTATTGACTTCTTATTTTGGCTCAATGCTTAGGAACACTTTTCGCGTGTCTGAGTACGGAGCTTAAATAAAAAATAGGCAACAATATTAAAATAAAATAATAAATAAATATGGAAGCAATGGATTTATTTTATAAAATATGACTAAATTATAGTATATAAAAAACATGGTGTTTACATTCGACAATATTTATTATTTGTTATAAATTCATTCATTATTTAATTATTTCATTGCGCAAGATATTTGAATGAGTAAAAATTATATTTTATCGAATAAAAGCCATCAATTATTTAAAACCTATTGTTTTTATATAAATAATTGATAAGAACATTTAATAATAATTTAATTGAATTTTCTAAATCATAATATTGTGAAACATTTTAATTGTAATTATTTTTCAGTCTTGTGAAATTGTCTTTGTACGAATTTGCATGAACGAGAATCCTATGAACTTTGTGGATGAGTCAAAATACTGTCTTTTTGTGTAAATAATTATACTTTGTTACGCATTGTAATGCATTTCATATTTTTCCACTAATAATTGCAGTTACAAAGCGACGCCAACATTTGGGATGTGAATCGGATTTAATATAAAATTCCCGCTATATATGTAGCAAACCAACAAAATGTAAAAATAAGCCTTGAAAAGAGCCAGCTGAATGCGCGATTAGGGATTGAGTGCGCCAGTGTGGGTGCCCCTTTCCCGCTTGCGTAAGTGTGTGTGTATTCGCAATTCAGTGTCGTTGTGCGAATAAAAAACATATGCTTGTGGCGATAAGAAAAGGCGCCGCTGCTGCTTGTGACGTGTGCGAAAAGGCAACCATATGATTCTGATAAGCGCCGGCACAAAAGGCAGCAAGCCAAGCGAGAACTTTCGCTGCGGAAAACAAGGACAAAATATAAACTCTCAAAGCGATCGGAAAAGAAGGTGAGAGAGTCTCGGAGGAAAGGAAGATAATTAACCATTTTGTAATTACTACATTAGTCAATATATTTTATTTATTTATTTCTTAATATATAAAATATATATCCTATTTATATATTTCAAAATTAATAAAATTATAAAATAAATCTTAAATAAAAAAAGACAAAGTAATAAACCTTTAAAACTGTACATTTCTCACACTTTTCTTCGTTTTCCTTATTTCTCGCACTTGTTTTTGGTGTGCGAGTCTCAGGTAGAAATAGATAGAAACAAAATTAATAAAAGAAGAGAGGAGAAGCGTGTAAATAGAAGCAAACCATCTGATGATACGAATAGACCGGTACAGCTGATTTCATTTCAACTATGAACACGAAAAATGTTGATTAGGCAACCTAGCGATAAGCAATGAGCAGGGGCGGGGGCGGGGGAGGATGGAGGCAAAGAGGAGGACAGTGCGCAGCTGTTTTTTTTTCGTTCGTTCATTTCGAACATGTGAGCTAGCGCAAATTGGCAGCTGAGAGAGCGAGAGGTGTAGAAAGACAGAGAGAGCCAGGAGAGAGAGCACCACCGATCGCAGCTGTAACAATTAGACCAAATATTCGAGGCAAAAGGTAAGGGGGAAATTAAAAAAAGAAAAATCATACATTTACTGTAAATCAATAACAGGTAAATAGTATAATTCTTTAGAAATAAATATTTCCCCCATTATAATTGTAACAATTTAAAAAGAAATTCACTAACAGAAAATCTAATTTTTCTGATTTTTTTCTAGCGGCTAATATTATCTTTTCTGGCACTATAAAAATATAAAATTGGTTTTAATTTTTCAGCATTTTAATATAATTTTTTAATTTAATAAAATTTAATTTAAACCGAAATAAAATTGTTTAGCAGCTGGTGCCCCTCACGGTGCCCAATATTATTGCCGGCACTGTTTTTGCCGTCTGACAAATTGAGAAAACAGCAGTTTTACAATATGGACGGGATGAAAGGCAGAGCGTGAAAACACCAACAACAACAAGCGGCGGCGGCAGAAAGAGAGCAAAAGGAAGCGCGACACGGGAGTGAGAGAGAGTGAAAGAGCGACCAACGACACGAAACACAAAAGTAAAAAAAAAAAAAAAGTAGCGTCACATTTATTCCAGCAACAAGAAACGGCATGGAAGTGGAATGCGACATCTGTGTGTGCGTGTGCCTCTTCGATGGTGGTGGTGGTGGCGGCGGTTGTTTTTGTGCCGTATTTGTTTTGTCGGCAAAACGGCGGGAGAGAGAGCGAGAGGGAGCGAGCGCGCACAGCAAGGAGAGCAAGGAGAGAGCGTACGTAGTAGTAAAAATAATCAATAATTTGCGTGATAAAAATGCAAGCCAAGCTGTTGATGTTGTTTTTGTTGCTGCCACTGCTGCTACTGCTGCTTCTCCTTTATCTTGTAAACATTTATATGTGTATAATTTCTTCTGGTAACTTGATAGGCGTGGCATTTAAATTTAAAAGAAAAAACTCACTGCAACTCCTCATCCAATTCCTCGGCGCTGTTGTATTCGGCGTGTTCTAGAATAACTTCCTCCGTTTTGATGGCAACCGGTACGCCGGACATATTGTATCGTGTTTGTGTATTTGGTTATAATCGTGGCCAAAAATTCAGTGTCCGAAGAACCACGTGCACTCTTGTGTTGCTGTTGTTGTTGTTGTAGGGGCCGCCGGTGGACTACATAAACATTAGCGCTATTTTGCGATTTGCGCTCTGCGATCTTTATTTATAGCGCCTGTGGCCTTTTTTCTTCTTCTTTTTTGCTTTTCTTTTGTAGGTTTTCGCACAAGCACACACACACACTCGCGCTCGAATCGGCGGATCGCTGATGTGTCAGCTGGTTTTTGCCGCTGCCTTCAGCTGCTTTTTGTATTTAGCGGCAAATTGTTTGCCCGTTTGCTTTGCTCACACACACAAACACACAACCGACAAGCACCAACACTTGCACGTACACAAACGGACACTGGGAGAGCGCGAGAGAGGCAGGCAGACGAGGCGCCGAAATATTATTTTGCGCGTCGTCGTCGTCGTCGAGAAGTTTGCCCTTTTTTCGCTACTTTCTGTGTATTTTGCAGCTGTTTTTTATTTTTGCCACCGCCAACACTAACACTCATACGCGCGCGTCTGGTACATATGTGTATGTATGTATGTATATAGGTTGCACTGTACGATTTTCCGATCGGCAGCGTTTCGTCCGTTGCGTTGTCGATTCGAAAAGCGAATGAGCGGCGAAAACGAATGGCGAGGAACGATACCCAAAGAAGAAATTTCAAAATACCGTTCGTTCCGCACTTCGAAACGGAGAGCAGAGAGCGAAAGTTAACATTCTGTTAAGTTGCGACTGTTACCAAATGGCAATGCTGCCACATTTTTCAAAATAAAGAGCTTATTTTAACGTATTTTAAGTATGGTGAAAATAGCTAAACAATTTAAAAAAACAGTGAATATTTCAAGAACTATTAAGTATTTGTTTTACCATATATTTTATAGGCTACTGGTCTTTAAGTGAATACATTATATGCATATATGTATATCTTCATAAATCAAAGACAATACATTTTAAATAGTTTGACTTTTTTATGCTTACAATGGAAAATTGCGGAAAAGGTCTAATTAGAAATGACATAATGACAGATTTCCCGCTTTCAGCTGTTTTAAATTTTTTTCCCAGTACTTGAATTTGAAAAAGACGGATTTTACGAGATAAAATATGAATTCAGAACAATTCGGAAAAGGAACGGTGCTCTTTTGGAACACGCCACCCCAGTGGGCAAAAATGCGGACGTTTGCGGGTCCGTCTTCTTTTAATATTATGAGAGAGAAATTCGTCCGATTTTGATATTATAAAAAGCTTGCAAACATTCCGAAATCCGTCCGTTTTTAATATTATAAAATGCTTGGAAACGATCCGAAATCCCTCCGTTATAAAAATTATAAAAGGCTCGCAAATCCGATATCCGCCCGCTTATAATATTATAATAGTATCGCACAGAACCCGAAATCCGTGCGCTTTTAATATTATAAAAGTATCGCAAATGATACGAAATCTGTCAGTTTTTAATAATTTAAAAGGCTCGTAAACAATCAGAAATCCGTCCGATTTTAATATTATGAAAGTATCGAAAATGATTCGAAATCCGGTCGTTTTTAATCATTTAAAAGTCTTGCAAACGATCCGAAGTCCCTCCGTTTTTATACCCTTGCAGAGGGTATTATAATTTTGCCATGATATTTGCAACGCAAATTTACATTAAAAATGTTTATTTTATATAGTTGCTAATTATAACTGATTTTTCTTTAACGTTTCGGGAATCCATTGCATAACCGCCGAAAATGAGAGGAACAATTTAAGGGTTGCCAATGTATATGATTCCCTGGATTTTACATATATTACAATTTGTGAAAAAATCACAACGCTTCTACCAGATCACCTGACTGCATATGAAAATATTTTTTATTTGTAGTCGAAAATATTCAATTTTTTTGTCTCTAAAAATTGTTTTTCTTTTAAGAATAGTTTAAGACTTTGACCACATCGCAACTCAATATAGTTCAGAAGCTATAGCTAATTGAAGTGAGCGCATACCTTAAATTCGTGCGCCAACGAATTTTTTGAAAGTTAGTGCTGCCACATTTCCATCATGAAATTAATCAATATGGAAAAATTCTTTGAATGATTTAAACGACAATTTTGTTTATATATAATATTTACTCTAAATTAGCGTTAGTGATTTATGAAATGTTATAACAATTATAGATCTTAAGATATGTGTAAATAGTGATACTTTTTGGGGGTTAATTTCCAGAGCAATATAGCCAAAAGTATATTAATAAAATATATGTACCATAGTGCAATTAGTGCGATAACTATAAGTTATAACTAGTAGCGCTTAGGATATATGACAAAAAAATTAAATTAAATTAAATATATAGTAAAACAGTAGGACATTATAGATTTAACCGACAAAGTACATTCGTATAATCGAATGTAAAATTAAAAAGTTTTAAGTCTATTAAAAAAATAATAATTGAACAATTGAATTCCTAATATTTTAGACTTATATTTTAGACTTCAGCTAAATGAACAATCAAAGGTAGATCTAGGAAGGAGCTTCTGTCTTGATCATGTCCTTATATCGGAACCCTATGTATAGTTGTATCCTTATGTGTAGTTGTATCCTTCCACACCTATCGTTGGCTAATCTTATTGACAAATTGTCCTGCAATGAAATAAATCAAAAACTATAGGCTTCACCTTTTTTCCTTCGTTTATCTTTAAATCCTTGCTCAAGGGGTCTTTGCTAAATGAGACTTAAAGCGGTCAACTGATATTTTCGAGCTCTGTGTTCAAATTACTTACGGTGGAGTTTTGAGGGTATGGAGAGTGGAGGGTGCTCCAAACATCGTGGAGTAGGCAAGCGTTTTTTAGCAGTTAATTCAGAATTCTCCATAGCCTTTACTTTATTCAACTTAAAATTAAAAAACGTTGAAATAAGAGCTTACTTTTACGCTTTACTTTTATGTTTACTTTTCCATTGGTAAAATGCAGTGTGACCGAAGCTCGACCAATTGAATTATCTTAATTCAAGCTTCCTTTTATTATTTATTTGAGTACCGAATGTTAAGTAGAATTAACAAACAATGCTTTCTGAATAATACAACATTCTCTATAAATTCAATATTTTTGAAAAGGTCCCAAATTAAATCCCTTTCTATAGGAATTTCGGTAACTTTTCGCCATCCACACACGGCCACACTGTCTAGTGTATTTTCATAATATTTGGCACCGAAACCGTCGCAATATCCGCTTTAAGTGATTAATTACTTAGATTAAACTGCAAATCAAGGCACAATTGACTGCGTAAGTGAGTTTTGGGAGCCAGCCAAAGCCGGAGAATGTAAAGATGCTAAAGTACATCAAGAGGCAAGCTAGTAAGTTCGGAGTTTTCACTGCTTTCCCCCTCCTCTTTTTTCGGTGACACCAATTCCAAATTTGTTTTCATTTTGTTTTTTTTTTTAGGCCGCCGTCGCAGCAGCAGCAGCCAAGATGGCACGGATGGCACCGCACCCACCGCAAGCGATGATGTGGATGGGCCCGATGGTGCCATGGCGCAGAAACGTCACTCGCTGCGCTCCACAACCAGTTTCTGTGATGAGGTGTTCCTCGAGGTGGAGGAGGAGGGCGGCGTGGGAGGAGGAGCCCTGTCCGATGGCATCAGTCTGTGTAGCAACGATGGTAATTACCGCCCCGTACAATTGTTTATCACGCTCGCGCCCTAAGTTTGCAACCCAGTGGGAAATGGGTGGGAGTCGAAGTCAGACTTTTACCTTTGACAGCAGTTAATTCAGATCCTGCAGACACCTCTAGGATTACTTTACGCTTTATTTTTAATGTACTTGGATATTTATCTTTTTCGTAGACATTTTTGCCTACAACTCGCGCCTGTCCATGAACCTCGCCTCCATTGTCAGCGATCCCAACTGTCTGAGCTATTTTGTGCAGTATTTGGACTCTCGACAGGCCCTGCCCTTGATCAAATTCTACCTAGACATTGAGAACTTCAAGCGGGCGGCGGCGCAAACCCAGGAAACTGAGCTACCCGAGGAGGAGGCGGAGGAGAGCTCGAAGCCGCCGCCTCCCTCTCCGCTAAAGAACAACAAAATCGACAACGATGTACCTGAACTGAAGACGCTGTGCGATCTGTCCATGCGCAAGCCCCTGACAGACGATGAGAAGAGCCGGATTTATGCCGAGACCAACAAGCAGATAATTAATAGACAAAAGTCTGGATCGGGCTCATTAGCTGCTCCCAATTGCGATCTTTCCCGGGCCAGCATTAGCGATGCCATAGCCATCTACCAGAAGTATCTGATAATGAATGCCAGCCTCCAGGTGGAGCTGCCCATTGTCATCCTGGCCCACATATCGTTGCTCCTGTGCGGCAGAGATAAGGCCGAGTGCAGCAAACCCATCCCTGCCAGTTGCTTCGACGAGGCCAGGGAGTTTGTATTGGAGCAATTGGAGCGAGATCATGTACTGGGATTCCTGCAGAGCGGCTACTATTCCACCTACTGCCTGGAGTTGGTGGAGGGCGGCTCCATAAACATCTACGATGTGTTGTACAGCGAACTGGCTTTATTTTACTTTACCGAGTACCTGGAGCAGCGTCAGGAGCGCGAGTGTCTCGAGTTCTGGATTACGGGCATTAATTTTCGCAAGAGTTTCGCTTCCGGAGAGGAGGACGAGGCGGCCCAAAGTGATGCCATGATCATATACGACAGATACTTCTCCCTGCAATCGGATTGCCGCCTGTGGATGTCGCAGAGGCTGCGTTCGAGGGTGGAACAGGCCATCTGTGCTCCTGGCGAGCAGTGGCAGGCCTTCGATTTGGCTTTATTGGTTACGGCCAAGTATCTGGAGCAGAAGTACTTTGCTGATTTTCTAAGATCCCACATCTTTGATAACTATGTCAACGAATTGAAGGTGAAAAGAGGTGGGTTCTATTACTTAATACCTTTTACATACCTAATACCTTTTATTTTCGTAGATAACTCTGCTCCTCACTCGAATCTCCTCCAACAAAAACCAAGTCTGCGCAGGACAGGCAAAACTTCCAATTTCCAGCAGCAGCAGCAGCGTCATCGCAAGGCTTTATCCATGTCGGACTGCACGCACATCTCTCAGCACAACACGCTGCTGGCTTCCATGGACCAACTGCCGCCAAAATCAACGATTAACCAACAGCAGTCGGGAAACCTCAACATCGATGCCCGACAGCTGACGAATCCCCAACTCCTCTGGCAGCGTCCCATTGTGGGCGCGCTGAAATTCGGTTTTGTTAACTCCTTGGGCCGCTACGAGCGAGACTTTGAGGCCGTGGATGCAGTGGGTCTCAAGTCGCAGCCCTGGTCACTCAGTGTCAGCGGTAGCAAGATCAAAAATGCTATGAGGAAGCTGGTCAACCTGCCCGAGGATAATGTGCAAGAGGAGATCGCCTGGCAGGTGGCCGAAATGATTGTCAAGGATGTGACGAGCGTCACGTTGAGTGGAAAAACAACTCCGCCTCCCTTGGCTTGAACTTAAGTTCTCGATTTTATTCTCATTTTTGTATTTATTATTTTTTACGCTCAAATTGAAGGTAGAATCTCTCCCGAAAAGTGCACAAACACGAAGTCGCAACAGAAGCTCTCTAACTCTACTGCTCTCTCTTTTATGTACAAACTATGTTGAACAAATAAGAAACAAAAATATTTAATTTATTAATCTGCTGAGCTTTGAAAGCTTAACTATCACCTTGACTATATTGCTCGCTCATTTGTTATTTAAAGCAACAAAACCAAACCGAAATCTCAAATATACAGAGACGAAGCTTTCGAGTCTTTTTTTACTTCATTCCGTTTTATTATTATATGATTAATCATTTGTAATATATAGAATGTATATGGATATTTTTGCATACTACAAAAAGGAAAATTTATTGTTAATAAATAAACATTTTCTATAATCAAATTTGGTAGTGAACTTTTATTTCTAAGGTTTCTTAAAGGCGATTAAAATCGATCATTATACCCTTGCAGAGGGTATTATAATTTTGATCAGATGTTTGCAACGCAGTGAAGGAGGCATCTCCGACCCCGTAAAGTATATATATTCTTGATCAGCATCACCAGCCGAGTCGATCTAGCCATGTCCGTCTGTCCGTCTGTCGGTTTCTACGCGAACTAGTCTCTCAGTTTTTCAGCATCGTCTTATTTCTTTAGCACGCAGTATATATGTCGGAACGACCGAAATCGGATTACTATATCCTATAGCTGCCATAGGAATGATGGCGAAATTGATGTAAAAAAAATTTAAACTTCTCTGATTTTCTACGTATTTCTATAAATTTTGAGATATAGCAGTTTTTTATGCTTCTAGAATTATGGTTTTAATTTCATTAAGATCGGACCACTATATCATATAGCTGCCATAGAAGCGATCGGTTGATTTATATGAAAATGTAAAATTCTACATGTAAAATTCAAAATTTACAAAATTCTATATTTTTTCAACATTACTAAAATCGAACCGATTTTCAATGATCCAATTGCAGACTGCAAGGGTATACCAACTTCGGTTTACCGAAGTTAGCTTTCTTTCTCATTTTATCTATATTCTGAATTAAGTTTAGAGATTGTGCCTTAAAATTCTCAAGTACGAAGTCAGCGACAAATTTTAATACAAAACCCACAAAATGTTAAATCAGATGGAAAAATATGTTTTGATGTGGTCCTCGGAGAAGATCGGGTATTTATTCTATGAATTGCGCCTTAAAATTCCCAAGTCCGAATTCAGCGACAGACTGAATTAAAATCCCACAAAATGTTGAGGTTAGGTCGGTCAAGATCCTTAGTCACGTCAGCAAGAAATCGAATTATCCTTCATAAATCAAGTTTTTAAATAATAAAAAGAAAATATCCACAAGTAAACGAACTCACATACCTTTTGCCAACCAAAATAAACAAAAAGGCATACACTTCCTCACTTTCACACTCTCTCTCTCTCTCCTTAAACTTTATTAAAAACCAAACTCTCATAACTAATCCTAATCCACTTCCTCGAGGGGAACCTGGCCCGTTTCACTGAACCAGCGCAGGATCCTCAGCATCGTTTTGGCGGAATACAGGCAAAAGGGATACTCGTTGAAGCACAGCTCCGTGGAACCCCTCAAGGCCAATCCGCGACTAAAGGCTCGCCCGATCTTTACTGGAGCCATCTCTAGCGACGATTCCAGATAATCCATGAGCAGCTCCGCCTCGGGAACCTTTGCTTCCGCTCCGGACATCAGTTGACAGATCAGGGATTGCAGGCACTCGAAGGGATCGCGAGAGAGGATCCTTTTCCAATCGATGGCTGGCGGGGGAGGTCTCTGAATTTTACCTCCTGCTGCTCCTCCTCCAGAATCCTGAGTCCTGCGCACCCAACCCAGATCATGACCATGGCCAGAGCTCGCCTCTCTTCTACTCCGGAATAGATTCAAGGAGGCACTGGCCTGTTGAATGGGTGCAATGGCCATTTGAATTGGCTGAGCAGCCATCCCGGCTAGTTGGGTTATTCCGCGAATGGGACGGATCTTCACCCAATCCTGGGCCAGCAGATGCATCATGTACATGGCTCCTAGGCCGGTGGCAGCCAAAAGAATTACTCTGTGGCGGGAGAAGGTTTTAAAGTAAAGTAAAATATTATTTTCACTGGTTCTTTATTTAAAATATTTAATGCCAGCCGGGGAGGAGCTCCTTGTCAGTTAATTCGGACTCCAAGCTCACCTGAACCCCATCCTTTTGGGGCTTAGCTACGCTGTCCTGTCACGTCTTTACAGCTCGGTTGCCAGCCTTCAAATGGGCGAACTTCGCGAGCAGTGTCCATGTTAAAGCCACAAATTGGATGCCAAAAATCGATGCTAGCTCCACTTTGATCGCCTGAAGTGGCTGCAAAAGTACCCCAACCCCGCCAAAATCCACACAGAAACCGGAACCAGCGGAGTTATCATCAAAACAAAGTCCATCCCACCGCTTTCCGCAATAGCGCCATGGCGATGACATAATAGAGCCCCATCCAGTCGACTTGTCCAGGCAGCTCCTCCTCCTTCTCCTCCTCCTTCTCCTATGGCTCCTTCTCTCCCATATACATCTCCATTTGTTTTCCCTTTCATTTGGAGCAAACGGGTTTTTTCTATTTGCGTTTTTCGGTTTTCGCGGTTTTCTGAACGCAGCAAGTTTTCCTTGACTTTGGCGATGTCTAGTGGTTTGGTGATCACCCGGTGGCTCGGTGGTGTTGTCCATGACCATTAAAATGGCTGGTTAGCAGGCGATATAATCGTCGAGGTAAATGCAGTTGAACTGTTCGCCAGGCAGTGGGTCAGACGGGTGAAGATTTGGGTCTTTGAGGCTTAAATGGGGGAAATGGTTCCGGTTTGCAGAGGTTGTTTTATAAAGACTGGCATATTGCAAGCACTTTTTATGAATTATTTATCTGTTTAGTCTAGGATTATATGCTGCAGTGTCATAGATCTTTAAAAAACATTAAAATGTAGCTTTATTTGATATATTTTTTGGGTATATAGTGAAATCGGCACACGAAAAGATAAGTTCTTTAAGAGGTTATGGAAAAAAATAAATGTTTCATCATCATATCGCTAAAACTGGTCGGGGAAAAGATTATTTTTAAGTTTTAATGTTAACAGACCAATTTTTTGTTAATCAATAAGAAAAGAATATAGAATAAAGAACCAGTCGCCTCTAAAAAAGTTTTATATTGTCCTAAACTAAGTTAGAAACTAAGCTAACTAAGTCCTCTAAATTATTTAAGTTATTATAATAAATTAAATAAGAAATAATCACTTTGCCTGAAAGAAAATATGTAAAGTTGATAAATCTCCATAAACCAGGAACATATGATCGAAGAAAGACCCCGTTTCCAGTCTTCCAGACTTATTCCACTTATCTTCATTTCAACTCTTCAACTTCATCATTTTCCACTCAAAAAACCCCCAGCTCTTGTGGAAAACTTTAACCGCCCAAAAAGCAAACTTAAAACAAGTGGAAAAGCTTTTCTTCCCCCGAACGGAGATCTATAAAACCCAGGGCCAGGCAACCGAGCGGATTCAGTCGTTTTGGGTGAACGTCAGGTGCGGGATCTGGACTCTGGACTGGATCACCAGGAAGCTGTGTGTAACCAACTTCAAGCTCCAAAGATTGCATAACCCACTGGGGAAAGAAAAGTGAAAGCAAATAGAGAAAGAAACATGTTTTATGCGGTCATCTGGATTTTCTGCGCCACTCTGTTCGCCATCCTGTTTGGAGGAGTGCGAAAGCCCAAGAGATTTCCGCCAGGACCTCGCTGGTATCCCATAGTGGGCAGTGCCCTCCATGTCTCCCAGCTGCGTTGTCGCCTGGGTATGTTCTGCAAGGTGATCGATGTCTTTGCCAAGCAATACGTGAATCCCTATGGCTTCTTTGGCCTCAAGATTGGCAAGGACAAGGTGGTGATTGCCTATACGAATGAGGCCATCAGCGAGATGATGACCAATGAGGATATAGATGGGAGGCCCGATGGCATCTTCTATCGCCTGAGGACCTTTAATTCCAGACTGGGTGTCCTCCTCACCGACGGGGAAATGTGGGTGGAGCAGCGAAGGTTTATCCTCAGGCACTTGAAGAATTTTGGCTTTGCACGGAGTGGCATGATGGATATTGTCCACAATGAAGCCACTTGCCTGCTGCAGGACCTGAAGGAACAAGTGATGAAGGCTGGGGGAAAGCAGGCCAGGATCGAGATGCATGATTTGACGAGTGTCTATGTCCTGAACACTCTTTGGTGTATGTTGAGTGGCAGGAGATATGAGCCTGGTTCCCCGGAGATTACCGAGCTGCTGGAAACCTTCTTCGAGCTCTTCAAGAACATCGACATGGTGGGTGCGTTGTTCAGTCACTTTCCCCTGCTGCGCTTCATTGCCCCGGACTACTCGGGCTACAATGGCTTTGTGGAGAGCCATCGCTCCCTGTACTCCTTTATGAGCAAGGAGATCGAGCTGCATCGCCTGACCTACAAGAACTACGACGAGCCAAGGGATCTAATGGACTCGTATCTGCGTGCCCAGGAGGAGGCGGGCAGCGAGGATCCCAAGGGAATGTTCAGTGACGAGAGCCTGTTGGCCATTTGCTTGGATATGTTCCTGGCCGGTTCGGAGACCACCAACAAAAGCCTTGGTTTCTGTTTTATGCACTTGGTTCTGCAGCCCGAGATGCAGGAGAGGGCCTACCGGGAGATCAAGGAGGTTGTGGGTCTGGAAAGAATTCCCGAGTGGTCCAGGGATCGGTCCAAGTTGCCGTACTGCGAGGCCATCACTTTGGAGGCTGTTAGGATGTTCATGCTCCACACCTTCGGCATTCCCCACCGAGCTGTGTGCGACACCCGCTTGTCGGGCTATGAGATTCCCAAGGATACCATGGTGATTGCCTGCTTCCGGGGCATGCTGATCAATCCGGTGGACTTTCCCGATCCAGAGGCCTTCAATCCCGAGCGATTCCTCTTCGATGGACACTTGAAGCTGCCAGAGGCTTTCAATCCCTTCGGCTTTGGACGACATCGTTGCATGGGAGACTTGCTGGGCAGGCAGAACCTTTTTATGTTTACAACCACTGTGCTGCAGAACTTCAAACTTGTGGCCATTCCTGGTCAGATGCCGGAGGAGATACCACTGGAGGGAGCCACAGCTGCTGTGAAGCCATATGACATCATGCTGGTAGCCAGAGGGGAGCAGGGAGTGTAGATTATGTTTGCGTTAAATGTTAACTGGTTATTGGTTAAGGTCAAGGTTAAGGTTTAAGTCGAAAACTATGTTTCAATTGCTGCTTAAATAAAATTAAATAAATAAAGAGTTTCTAGCCTCCTTGTCAAAATTTCCCGGCCAGATAAAGTTCCGGCTAAGAAAGCTTAGTTCTCTATCGTGTAAATGTGAGAGCTAACTTTAGCCTGTTAAATCTTTTCCGGGCCGCAAAAATTTCCTGACTTCCGATAGCCAATTGAAGAAGAAAAGATTTCCGATAACCAAAGCAACCGTATATTTGCGCCTTACAGCACAACTCGATAGATAGCAGTGCAGTTGGCAGAAATATGTTAGTGTTTTATGTTCAGATAAATTTAAGGAGGGCAGAAAACCGATTTGCTTTACGATAAGTTTACCTTTTTCGGACAGATAGATACAAAAATAATAAAATAAATGCATTAAAAAAGAATAACCGTTACAAGTACTTCCCCAATCTCGGCTTAACTTAAAAAGAGTTTAAATTAAAATAAATGTCAAAATCCACTTCCCCTCACATTTCTTTCAATAAATTATACATCAGCATATAGTACACAATTCATGTTTTTTATATTCTCTAGTTAAACATTTAATTATCAATATCATTATAATTATTATTGTTCATTGTTGTTGTGGTTGATTTGTAGTCTACAAAGTTGTCACTTAGTTTCTTTCTTCGGTTGCCACCTCAACTCCTCGCAACTCCTCGGCGTTTTCAACGAAAAGCATTTTCTTGGGCTAAGCAAACTCAGCACTAAATCGTACAAATATATATGTTTATATACCAAATATGTAGAATGAGCTTAGACAATTTACATAAAAAACTAGCGTAAAAATAATAAAAATATTGCCACACAAAAACGTTCAGTTACACAATGGATTATATAATGCAAATGGGTTTGCTTTGCTTCCTCCTCGGTTGCTGTTATTTAAAGCTATTTTGTTTATATTCATACGGTATTGTTAATGGAAAACAATTGTTGCTCCTTCGCCGTCGTTTTAAAAATTTAAATTTGTGTTCCGCTTATATATTTCACTTAGGTTTCTCTTGATGTTTCGCTTTGATATATTTCTCACTCTTGAGCCTGCCGCTAGACACTGGGCTTATGTGTATATGATCTAGATGTGTATATAAATATATATATGTCATATGATCGTGTATATAATATATGTAAAAACTCTAACAATTGTTACACAAAAAGCAAGCCAGCTCATTGCCAAAAAACATTCAACTTAGCTGCATTCCAAGCACTTCTATTTTTTTGTAAAGTAAATCTGCATTTTGATTAGCGAAAACTTAAGTATCTCTGCGTGATATATGTACGGTTTATATATATTTCCGAATAATTCAGATTACTGACTGCTCTTGCACATAACTTTCTTGGTCCGTAATATTCCCAACGCGCGAGAGGAAGAGTATGATTATTAATTACACTTGCATTGAGTCGTCGCTGATGGGTTAAGATTAGAGATTGTGACGATGTGAAATAAATAAAAACGAGTGGGGTTTGTTGGGGCCAAGGGGAGAGGTTGGAATTCTATGGAAAACATCAAGACTTTTGTAATAAAGAGTTTGTAGAATCAATATAAAAATTGTCCAAGTCCTTACCGTAATTAAGAGCTCCATATTGGGACCCACAATCTCTCTATGGCAAAACGCCTTCGATCCATCCATAGACTCTGTGTCAAATGAGTCGACCCACCCAGGGATTACCATATAGTATATAGGGCTAGGATATGTTCAGTTCAAGAGTTTAGACACTAACGGGCGACTAGCAAGCATTTGAAGTATTTGTGCAACATCAGAAACTTTTGATTTTTCGCACTACAGACATCGATTGACTAAATCCTAGTAAAATTTCCTAAATAAAACTTGTTGCACCGGTTTCCCTCTGTTTCTGATTTCTGTATTTTCACCATGTGACCACCAGTGACTCTGCTCACTGCTTCCGCAACCCGAAGGTCGGCAGCTGCTGGGCACAGCAGCAGGCCACGATGTACAGGATGCCAAAGAAGAAGTTCAGCTTGGCCGTTTGCCGCGGCACCAGATGCATCGTCTGCTCGTTGCGGAATCGCTTCTCGATTTGAAAGGCTTGCGGCAGGGTGACCAGTGGCAGCAGGAACCACAGCGAGTACTTTAGCCCGAAGATAAAGAACAGCGAGTAGGGGGTAAAGAGGAGCATGGCATACAGTACATGAGAGGCAGTGCGTCCTATTAATATTGCCAATGTAACGATCCCTGCCCGCCTATCATTATCCGCATCTCTCGTATTGTTACTGTGCAGGATCGCCTCCGTGTTGAGGGCCAAGGGAATGGCATAGCCCATTGTCGTCCAGTCCAGGTGGCCCGTCTGAGACATAAACGCGAATAGCACCGAGATGGGGCCAAACAGTATCAGTATCACCAGGTCACCCAGGGCGATGTACTTGAAACCTATGCCTCCCGTGTACAGGAAACTCGAGGACAATCCACCAAAGTAGATCAGCGCCAAGTGCTCCATTTTCGCCGGACTGAGGACCGCCAGCAGAACGAAGCCACCGCAGCCGGCCATGTACAGAATGGCACCCAGCGAAACCACCTGAAAAGTTATTAATAAACATATCAGAATTTATAATTGTGTTAAACAACCGAATTAATTGAGTGTCAGTTAACTCTATAAAGGCCCAGAGGGTCTACATGCAGATGAGATCGTGAAAGTGAGAATATCTAAGCTTGTGATGATAATAATTCTCATTAAAATCGATATACTTTTAACTTAATGGTTATTCCGTGATGTTTTTTATAAATACTATATTACTCATGTCCTCGTTATTAATTAGTAAGTTGATAATTGCTAGAAGAACTTGATTCTACAAAACAGCAGGGATTATAAAATGATTTATGGTCTTGGCACGATTTTTCAACTAAAAACCAGAAGCAAAAGAATTTAATTTCTGGTGAAATTCTATATTTTTAATACATGTGATTGTAAAATTAAGATATTACAATCTGGTTAAAAAAATATTATTTTACTTTGGTAATTAAATAGCAATGGTTTTGAAATCCACAGAAAATTGGTTTATAAAGTATGCTACATTAAAAAACAAGAAAGTTTTTACCTAACATATATTTTCTTGCATACTTCTGTACGCAAACGAATTTAATTTCTGGTGAAATTCAATATTTATAATACATGTGATTGAAAAATTAAGATAATACAATCTGCCTTATAAAATGTTTTTTTTACTTTGGTAATTAAATAGCAATGGCTTTGAAATCCACAGAAAATTTGTTTATAAAGTATGCTACATTAAAAAACAAAAAAGTTTTTGCCTAAAATATTTTGTTGCATACTTCTGGACGCCTTTTAAATAGATTTCAAAGACATAGCTTTTCCCCCGAATTATGAAAACTATCCTTGAGCGACTCTCTTTATCAAGGGTGAGTACTAAAGTAGCTATTTACTCAGACCTTAATCCGTCATGTTGCCCTTGGCAACGCTAGCCTTTCCCTAACAAACCTATTGAATTTTCGCCATTCACAGAATTCACTTCAACATGGAGGAACTACAGAAAGTTGGACTCTTTATCGACGATATCTACAGACTGCGCGTGGAGGATCCCAGCATAGCCAATGAAAAGAGTGAACTACGACAGGAATGCCTGGAGTACTCGAAGAATTTGCAATTGTTCAAAAAGCTAGCCGCTGACTTTTATAAAATATCAGAGACGTTCGCCAAAGATGTCGACAAGGAGAAACTTCGAGCTATTGGCACCCAGAACCAGCTGAAAACCATATCGAAACAGCGACAGGGTGAGCAGCAAGTCTATCAGAGTCAGATCTACGAGCAGACCGTGGAGCTGGAGCGCCTCAAGAGCGAGCACCAGTATTTGCAACGCATCGAGACGGAGCAACAGGAAATAATTAACAATTTCTTAGTAAATCAATAATTTATCTCGATAACAAAAATAAATATAAGAACAATTTTTCCCCAAAATCCCTTATTTACTACTGACACAATTGAAAAGTCACGATTTTCGTATAAATAGTTCCGGACAATTAGCTTTTGAAACAGAATTTATTATGGCCAAGTACAAAGTGTATGCAAATTAAGACCTTTTGAACGTGTGCTTCGAGAAACTTGGAAATTCTTTGAATATTATTAACTTGTGCATTCCAAATTATAATATTGAATCACATACTATTTACAGGATATTCTGGATATTTACTATATAAGGGATTACCCTTTTATGAAGATATCCTAAATCTGTTTGGCATACACCCAAAAAAAAAAACTTTTTCAATTTCAAGCAGTATAACCAGTTCAGTATAGACTTGATACTTAATAGTATCAAATGTATACTTCTGAGTATAGTATAAATTTTATAGTATTATTTGTATACGAACCTACATCTAAAATTCGACAACATATAGTACTAACACTCAAGAGTATAGAATTCATGAAAGAATAGTATAGTTTATACACCCAAAAAAAAAAAAACTAGAGTTTAACCTTTCTACGTGTTGTCTTAAAAGTATACTCAAGCAGTAAAACGAGTTTAGTATACATTTTATACTTCAAACTATCAAATGTATACTCCAAAGTTTAGTTTTTATACTCTATAGTTTCAATTGTGTATTTTTGAGTATTATTTTTATACGAACCTACATCTAAAATTCGATAGCATATCGCGTTAGCTGGAATTTAGTGCTTTTCTGTTTGTTGCGTTAGTGATTATTATAATATATTGGTGCAGATGAGTATAAAATTTATACTTTCGTAGTATTAAATTGATAAGCATCTTATTGAGAAATTTGTCATACTCAAGAGTATAGAATTCATGTAACAATCGTATATGTTCTATGATGATTTTTTTTTGGGTGTATGATGATTTCTTTTTTGGTGTATGGTTTTCAAGGTGGCCTTAACGGTTTTTCATTTTTTGTCAGGCTCCGAGCTTGACATTAGGTGCCCTACCCTGTCGTATGTATTTATTTTTAAATTAAAAACTTTGCTAACTTCTTTTATTGTAAACTTCTGGGGCTTTACAGGGTTAATCAAACAGCAATTAATACCAAATCGTTCCGTGGAGCCTCAGCTCTCGAGCTTACCTCATCCTTGGTGAGTATGTGATCCACCAGCGTACGATCGTCGGCCTTTTGCTTGTCGATGCCCTTGATGTAGTCGAAGTAGGTGTTGACCACGTTGCCGGCGCAGTGGACCGTAACCACGGTGAAGGCGGTGAGGAAGAAGGTGGCCATTGAGAATTCCGCCGCCCATTGGGAGCGGTAGGCCAACGCGGATCCCAGGAGCGTTGGCACCAAGCTGGCGGATAGCGACCAGGGACGCAGAGCTAGGAGATAGGTTTTCAGTTTCATAAAGGTGCCGGATGTGGGGGTGTGTCCTGTTGTTCCTATGCCTGAATCTGCACCTGTTCCGATTTCCTGCCCTCTGCTCACCGCTCCTCCAACGCCACCGCCACCGCCGCCGCCTGCCTTTCCATTCGTGGTGGGACTTCCGTTGGCCAACAGCTGGGAGGTGGTGTCCTCCGCCGCTGCCTCCTCCTCAGTGCCGGCTCTTCTGGCCGTCGTCGTTGTTGTTGCCATTGCAAGCTGCACGGGTCTACTGGCAGGCACTTCGGACCGAAACTTATTCACCAACTTGCCGTGTGTGTGTTTGACCTTGGTCTCCAGACCAGCCAATTGTTTACAAAAGCTTCAATATTAAATAGTGTTTTTTCGGATGCCGGCACATACGCTGCTCTGCTGCTGCGCTGCCTGCTGCTTGCTGCCTGCTGCCTGCTACTGCTGCTGCTGCTCCTCCACCTCCTTCTCCTCCTGCTGTTCGGTCTCCTGCTCTTTCCCCAGGTGCGCTCGTGTGTGTGTGCGTGTGCTTTCAATAATCGCTAATATTGTATACACAGCATCTTGCCAGCGGGGGGTGCTGAGGGGCGCGTTGGTTATATAGGGGGGCGCCTCTGCAGCTCCACAAAACCACGAAATTTCACCCGTGGAGCCCCAAGTTTCTCTCGCGCTCGCTGGCTCTCTCTCGCCCCGCTCCGCTCCGGTCGCTCTCTCCGTACTGCTTCCACGTTTGCCGTTAGCTTCTTCAATTCCGGCGCCTGCTTTGATTGATTGATTCCGCCGTAATGCTTGATATATGTGCACCCACTTATTTTATTTTATTTTAATCAAACAAATCAACTGTCACGTCAGCGCTAAACGAATAAGGTCATACCTTTTCTCAAGTAGTGCATTTCGCTGCCATCGTTGGTATTTGTGCAGCCCTGGTTTCAACTTGAACTTTTTGTAATAGAAAAATATATATTAGTATAGGCGTTAATATTACAAAGATCAGCCTATAGTTTAGTATGCATTTAACTTTTCAAATTTTATTATTTTTCATTTATGTTTTTAGACTTATCATCGATAACACAGTTGTGGTACTTGCGGATCCCTGGTCGAAACAGCTGTTGGCTGGATGGAAAACAAACAAAGTAAAAATAGTTGTTGATTTAATTTCTAAGTTAATAGGAACAAAAAATGGATTACAACATTCACAAAATCTGTCGGGTGTGCTTGGAGGAGGTAAACCCGATATCGGTGACTTCCATTTACAGCACAGACTTCGCCATGATGCCCTCGGTTATGCTGATGCAGTGTGCTAAAATAAGAGTAAATATATCCAAAATATTAGTTTACCTGAGTTATTAAACATTTATTTGCAGGTCTACAAAACCGATGGTCTGCCCTCGGTGATCTGCAACAATTGTATTTACCGGCTGGGAGTGGCCTTCCATTTCAAACAGGAATGCGAAAACAGCGATATTCGACTGCGTCAGTATTTGGGCATCCTGGAGTCGTGGCGCCAGGATGCGGCCACCAACACGGACTTTGTGGAGAAACCATCGATCCATCTGCAGCGTGACAGCGACGAGGAGGAGCCGGTGGATACGAAAGTGAGCAAAAGACGTTCCCGCTACCAAAGGAAACCGCCGGAGGAGCACAAGAAAAGGGGACCTAAGCCAGTGGCCAAAATGCCGCACACCTGCTACGAATGCCACAAGAGCTTCAAGTGCATTGCCCAGCTCACCCAGCACATTAGGACCCATACTGGGGAGAAGCCCTATCAGTGCAGCTACTGCATTCAGAGATTCGCCCAGAAGTACAACCTGAAGGTGCACGAAAGGACCCACACGGGGGATAAGCCATTCCAATGTGAAATCTGCTCGAAACAGTTCTCCGCTCTGGGGAACTTCCAAGCCCACCAAAAGATCCACCTGGGGTTAAGGGATCAGATATGTTCGCTGTGTCAAAAGGGCTTCTATACCGCCGGCGATCTCTCCAAGCACATGCTGACCCATACGGGCATCAAGAACCACCACTGCGATGTTTGTGGCAAGGCATTCAGCCGGCGACGAGACATGCGATCGCATAAATTGAAACTTCATCCGCTGGAGTCGAGTACGAGTCATGATATAGTGGACGACGACGATGACGAGGCCATCGATACCGATCCTGTGGGTCTGGACACCCTGGATCATGCCCCCTTCAAATGTCCCGATTGCGACAAGGCTTTCGACACGGCCGATAGCCTAAGCTTGCACTTTCGCACCCATGCGGCGAACAACAACCTGCTCAATCTGCCGCTGCCACCAGCACCACCCATGTCGCATCACTACCACCATGATGCCCTGCATCATCTGGGACCGCCGAATCCGGCCACCCAGATGGGAATGGCTGCCATGGCTCATATGCTGGCACCACCGCCTCCGCCGCCGCCAACGCCCAGCGACGGGCGGTACTCGATGCTGCATCACACGGCGGCTCAGAGACTGCATTACTAAAGTATTATTAATGATTAAGTAATTATACCCGGTACCCATAGGGTACAAGGGTATTATAAGTTAATGCCAACCGAGAATGTATGTAAGAGGCAGAAGGAGAAATCTCCGACCCTATAAAGTTTATATATTCTTGATCAGCGTCACCAGCCGAGTCGATTTAGCCATGTCCGTCTGTCCGTCTGTCTGTCCGTGTGAAACAACAGATCTCAGAGACTATAAGAGCTAGAGTTACCAAATTTGGTGACAACATTGGAATCTGTTGCACGCAGATCAAGTTAGTTTTAAAATTTGGCCACGCCCACTTGCGCCCTCATAAATCATAAAAAAACGTTATTAAGCTATACTCGTTATTTTCGGGTTAAAGTTAATAGATGCAATAAATAAATAAAATAAAATGGACGTTTCCTGAAAATTTCTGTAAAATCGGATGATAAACATGGGAGATATTAGCAATAAGG
>VNKF01004866.1:0-16144 GCA_008044355.1 Drosophila lacteicornis
CTCAAGCTGAATGGTACATCAGAAACACAGATATACACAAGGATCTTGAAATTGAAATGGTCGGTGACACAATAAATCGGCTGGCAAGGGCCCACAAAACCCGCCTTAAAGCTCACCCCAACCGCCTTGCAAGGAGAGCTACCAAATCAACAACAAGAAGAAGATTAAAACGGACAACATTCGGGCAACTGCCGTCCCGCACCCTCCAATAACCAGTCAACATAACCCTCCCCTAACTAAACTATCTTAGGGCTGCTGCCCCTAAACACACAAACTAACACATCTGTACATAACACACATTCACCTCTAAATACAAATTGTATATAAACAGTAGATTTAGATTAGATTTAAGCAGCAAAGATCACGTACCAAAATAAAATAAATGTAAATAGGTCGTGACGTAGAAAATAGGTTAGTGGGATGAATTATTATTCATATAGATTCATGATTCGCCCACAAGGAGACAATTTTTCAATTTTATTATGCGATGGGGCAAACTTTTCCACCAATACGCTGTTGGATATTGTATATCCAAATGTTTTGGATAAACATTAATAATTTTGAAATACAATGCATCCATTTCATTAAAAAAATCTATATTTTTTTTTTTTTTTTGGTTGGTTGCAACGAAGTGCATCGGAGTCCGCTAGTTTTAAATAAAATTAAAAAAACCACGACGGTGATACCTGGAGAATTAGTTGCACAAGCTGTGTGCTAAATTTTAAAATGGTTGGTCAAGTAGATTTTTAGTAATCGTGTACATCGACTTTGAAAATGTCACTTTTCAGGAGAGCGCTTTAAAGTTTCAACTATCCATTACTTCGTATTTTTTGCTCCGATTGATGTCAAATTTGGACTTTATATTCTTGAGATGTTATGCATTTATAAAAAAAAAAAAAAAAAAAAAAAAAAAAAAAAAACCTACCATACAATATCTTCAAAAATAGCGAAAATATAAAATGTTTGCCCTATTCCGGCCGTTCCGACATATATACTAGCTGCAATAGAAAGCAGACTATCTGCAAAGTTTCGTTCAGATTGCTCAAAAACTGAGAGACTAGTTTGCTTAGCAACGGACAGACGGATATGGCTAGTGTATATATACTTTATGGGGTCGGAGAGTCTTCCTTCACTGCGTTGCAAACTTCTGGACAAAATTATAATGCCCTGCAAGGGTGTAAAAATCATAACTTCTCTGTTATTCAACGAATTTTTATAAATCTAAATGTATAGCGGTTTTTACGGTTTTACAATTACGGTTATAATTTCATTAGGATCGGACAACTACAGTGGCGAGCAAATGTGAGTGAATGTTAACGAATTCGACTTTCGTCATCGATAAAAACCAAACTATGTAAGCAAATCCAAAAAAGTTTGTGGTATTATTATTTTTATTATTTTATTGCTAACAACTAAACTAAGGCAAAATAATATAGCAGATGAATTCTATGAGTTTGAAATACAAAACGAAAATAACCCTTTTAATCTCACTTTTGCTCGTTTCAATAAAATTCAAAATCTAAACTTATTTCAATATTCTGTTTACCATATATATTCTTACAAGAAATAACTTGATTTATGCAGTTTGGCTTATTCTTTATACCAAAGCTTTAACATTATTCCAAAGACTGTCCAAGCCTGTTGGGACTGCTTCATACTGCCTTAGCTGTCTATTTCTGATTAACCAACGATTTTAAATCGCTTTGAAGCTAGGATGTTGTGCTGCCCACTTCATTAATTTAAAAAGTTATTTTCCAACCCATTTCTCTACAATTTTGACTGCTTACGCCAAATCACCATTGTAAAAAAATTTTTTTTTCAGAAAATAAAATAACTGAATATGTAGATAGTATTATTTTTGAATAAAGTAATGTGGGTAACCAACAAGCCACGGTTTAAAAAATCTTCAAATCGTTTTGATTTCGCCGCAATGTTCGGCAGCTTGTTTCCACTAGGGACGTTAAAGTCGATCCCTGAGTCTACGCCATCACTATTTCTTTCTGTCTGACGGAAAAATGATCATTTTGGACTCCTGAGACCAGAAAGCATATTTTAAATTATTAATGGTTCCATTTTAAATTATTTGTTTCAAATTTCAGACGTTTTTATTAAATTTTAACGGATAATACTGGATTGTTTCTTTTTATAGGGAACGCATTTTTGATCTCAAGGAGCTCTTCTTGATTTAATTCGCTAAAATTTTTGTTAATTGCCTGAGAAGCCCCCTTTCGTATTAAAAATATAGTTTCTTTGTATTTCTCACTTCATTAGTCGAGGATCTGAGTCCTAAAAAGCTTTTATGCTACGATTGTCTTTAAAAAATGTTGTGATATCTGAGCTCTGATCACCGCCATATCGCTTATACCACTAAGCAAGAAATATATAGAGGCGTCAAACAGCAGAAAAAGTGCTATCAACCAAACGGCTGAGCCTGGAACCCCAGAGCAGCCGAACGATATGTCTAGCACCCCAGAAAGCGTTCGGCTTTTCGAGTTCGAAGCATTTGTTCGAAAGCCAGCAGAACAACAAACCGATTTTCAGTCGCAGATCAAATGCGGAACGATGAGGCCCGGCCGCGCGTCTGCGCGCTGTGCTCTCGTTTCTCTGTATGTGTGTATATGTGTACAAGCGCTCGCACGTTTGCATGCGTGTGCAAAATACACGGTTGCCGCTCTTCTTTGTTATGTTTTTGATCCTGGGTTGTCTGCGGCCACAGCAAGTGGCGCTGCGACGGCTCAGTTGCTTATGACGTCACGACAATGTGAAAATTAGTTTTATTATCGACCATCACTTTTTAATGCCCTATGACCCAAACTAAAATCAATTACATTAATATACTTAATATATGTACATACTTGTGTATTTTTATTTATTTCAGTACATTTTGAGATCAAAATTAAATAATTTTTGAATCATTAATAATATAATTATGATAATTAATTAAAAGTGCGTTTAAACTGTGAACAGCATGCGTGCACATACACACCTGATCATATTAATAGGTACACACATCAACTTGGACTTTGAGGTAACAGAAAAAGTTTTCTTCATTATTTTAAACTTTAAGTCTTATCTCATTGGTTCTTTAACTATTTGTATTTAATAAAATAAACTTAATTGTATCATAGGATAATAATATAACACAAAGGCGATATTTTTTTGACTTAGATACGTTTTCGGTCTGATCATAATAATAGGTACACTTCATGTGTTGGTGAGAAAAAAAGTTTAATTTCCATAAGTGGAACCTTTCTGGCAATTCTTCCTAGTAGGTGAGCATTTCCTAGTAGTCTTCGGATAGTTGGAGCACTAACTGAATTCCTTATTTCTGCTGCGATAGCCTTTGATGTTGTTTATTGTGGCATTCCGCGTGTTTCCTGGCTTGGTTTCCTTTCTAATGTAGCCTAAGAACCATTCGAGCTTCTTCTTTAGTACAATGACAATTTCGATCCATTTTTTCTAAAAAAAAATATTTATTGAACTCTTTTTATTGACAGTAGCTAAACGAAATTTACCTAAAGTTGCCAAAAAACCACTAATTTCAAAATTATTCACCCTATATTTATGAGAAACGGAGACTGTACCTGTTATTATGATCAGGCGAAATGTGTGGTTGACTCACAATTTATAGAAAAGCTTCGATATACGGGGCATTGCTTTTTTTAACTCTTTGTCACAGTGTAGCCAGACATTGACAACAACAAAAAATCAGAAATAAAAAAGCTGTAAACAATTTAAGTATGAAAAAACCGTCTTTAATTAAATAATTTATATGTGTACCTATTAATATGATCAGGTGTGTATGTGCACGCAGTTTCAGTTCACAGTTTAAACGCACTTTTAATAAATTATCATAATTATATTATTAAAGATTCAAAAATTATTTAATTTTGATCTCAAAATGTACTGAAATAAATAAAAATACACAAGTATGTACATATATTAAGTCTATTAATGTAATTGATTTTTGTTTGGGTCATAGGGCATTAAAAAGTGATGGTCGATAATCAAACTAATTTTCACATTGTCGTGACGTCATAAGCAAATGAGCCGTCGCAGCGCCACTTGCTGTGGCCGCAGACAACCCAGGATCAAAAACATAACAAAGAAGAGCGGCAACCGTGTATTTTGCACACGCATGCAAACGTGCGAGCGCTTGTACACATATACACACATACAGAGAAACGAGAGCACAGCGCGCAGACGCGCGGCCGTGCCTCATCGTTCCGCATTTGATCTGCGACTGAAAATCGGTTTGTTGTTCTGCTGGCTTTCGAACAAATGCTTCGAACTCGAAAAGCCGAACGCTTTCTGGGGTGCTAGACATATCGTTCGGCTGCTCTGGGGTTCCAGGCTCAGCCGTTTGGTTGATAGCACTTTTTCTGCTGTTTGACGCCTCTATATATTTCTTGCTTAATGCTTATACTCAGCCTCTCGGAAATTATTTGAAATTCATTCACAACAATCATTTTAATTTATGGAGAAATTATCACAATTTTTAATTATGGTAGAAATCAACTAAAACTGCCTTTAGTCACATGAAAAATACTTTCAATACCTCATAAACTTTTCTAACAAAAATAATATGATATGAATATTTGTATATGTAGGATACCTGAATGAATTCATAGGATAAACCAAATGAGAGACCAAAAATATTTGCAATTCATGAAATGTGTAAAAGTAAGTTTATGTGGGCTATTTTCGTTTTTATACCCGGTTTCCATAGGGCACAAAGGTATTATAAGGTATTGCCAACCGAGAATGTATGTAACAGGCAGAAGGAGAAATCAGCGTTACCAACCGAGTCGATTTCGACATGTCCGTATGTCCGTCTGTCCGTACGTCCATATTGGTAAACAGATCTCAGAAAATCTCAAATTTGGTGACAACATTTCTAGCTGTTGCACGTCCAAACATTGCATTTGTATGAGTGAAAAATTAACGATCTATGGTTAGATATGATATACAGTGGCGGGCAAAAGTGATATGGTTTCTTCCCTTACTTTAGTGCCGAGGCATCGATGTTTATATCTATGTTTCTCCACCTCTAGTAATTGGTAAAAAAAAAACTATCACTTAAAACTAGCTATTTAACTCTAGAAAGCTAAATCTAGCCACACAATTACAATTTGACTGTACTGATGCACTTTTGCATTTTACCGATTTTTTGGAAAAAATTAAAAGCTCGCTCAGTTTATTAGATATCAACATGAAACTTTTCCAATCGTAATTACCCAGTCGGACCTGGCCGCTTCCAGCAAGTTTATTTCTATGCCTTCTCAGCGAGTAAAGAATGCATTCTCAATATGTTGCAGTCTTCCTTTCAGATTAATATGGGGTGAAACACGGAAACAACGGATATTTTTTTTGTATGCTGCAACAGTTCTTTCGCAACATATAATTAACGTATATTACACTTCGGCAATCTTCGGGTTTCGCTTCCAACTTTAGTTTCTAAAAGAAGCGTTACTTAACTCATCTGCAGCAGACATCAATAATGGTTCTGTAAGAATATATCTGTCATGCAAAACATCGCTTCAACTGATAACAGTTACCGAACTTTTATGAAGGAAGCAATTAAGAAAACATCTGTAGCATACATAAAGAACCGTTCGGTCAGAATGTATGAATGTATGTATGGTTAATAACATTTAAAAAAAAAAATATATATATATATATATTAAAAAACACGTATTTTATTCATTTTGAAATGTACACATAATATATGTAGGCTAATTCAATCGTATAGTAAAATCCTTTTTTTTTTATTAGTGAAGAAATAATAATGTTTTTTAATACAATAATTAAATAATGTTATAAAAATAGTAAATGGGAAATTAAAATTATATACACTCACCGCTAAAAGCAAATATTATCTGAACTAAAAATGTTTTTATATTATGAATTATAAGTAAACGAAATCTGAAATGAAAAATAGTATATTTAAAATATTAACGTATACATACCAGATCTGAAATAAAGGTAATATATTATTTATTTTATTAGGCATCTGAAACTGAAATAAATTATCTTATGTAAAAATAATTTGGGTGTTCCCTATACGTCTAACTGACTAACTATCGACTGAAACTATCGCCGATATATTTCGACGTATAGGGAACTACCCAAAAAACTAACTTTGCAAACAACTGATTTCAAAGGCTCTCTGTTTCTGAAAACAGTCGAGGAAAATACTTGCATGAAAAACATGGAACAAATTACCATTTTGCATTGGGTATGTCGATGGCCCTGAATCGTTCTACACCGGGAAGGAAAAACATTGCATTAAAATGCAAGCTGTGTGAGGGTCTGGTGGGCTTAGATAGTTCGGACAGGACTCGTCTCAAGAATTTATTTGGGTCAGGTGTGGTTGCTGAAAGAGATTCCGACCCGGTCCCAGATGAGAGCACTAGAGAATTATGCCGTAAATGTATATCTTAGGCTGGTTTATTAACGTATTAGGTACAGAGATGGAAAGAATCACGCCGGAACAGTGAGCCGGGATGCCGGGATGCCGGGTGTGGGGTCGTCGTCCGGGTTCAGTCGTGTCCAGTGCCGGTGACCCGGTGTCTACCAAGTGCGAGAAGTTTGTGGAGACTCTAAAATCTACCAGTTGTGAGATGTTTGTGGAGATTCTAAAATCTACCAGTTGCGAGAAGTGCGGATCGGCTGGCCGAACCGGGATAGCGGAGACTCTTAAGTCTTTCAGGCGAATCGGTGGGCCGATTCGTGAGCGGTGGAGACGCTGACGTCTACCAGAGGAGGGTCGGGGAAAATACTACGGGGACTAGCTAACTACAATGTATAAATGTGGACTAGATCCGGTATCCTTCCCACTGGCTGTGGTCCGCTTTATATAGGAATCCGGGGAGGTCTAGTGTGACCGCCGCATGTGCGGATTTTGCCCCTTTTGGTGTGACCAAAGCCCCTTCGGCCCAGTGTGTCCCTTTGCTCTCGATCAGTGGCGCGCGCGCGCGGATATTCAAATTTGAATGTTTGGAACTGTCTATTATTTTCTCTTTAGTTTTTATTGTTTGGTTTTTTGTTTTTAATTTAAATTCTCTCCATATGCGCGCTGGAGCGTCACACTCCCCCCTCCTTTTACTGGGGATGCAAATTTTACTACTCTCCATGGGCCATCGAATTTCGGTGCAAGTTTGGCATTGAACTTGTCTGCCGCCTTGGACAAGTAATGTATTTTACACCAAACTAGTTGTCCGACTGCTGGCTTCCACTCTCTTTTCCTAAGATTGTAGTGGTGCTTTTGCTGGTCAGCCGCCATTTGCATGTGCGATGTTGCCTCCTTACGGATAACCTTTCCCATCTGTAACCTTTCCCATCTTGCCTCTATGCTTTCTGTCGATATCGCCGAGCCGGCGGTTACCTGGTCGAACAGCGTGTTTGGTACCCTAAGTTCCCGGCCAAACACGGGCTGTGCTGGGCTATATCTGGTAGACGTGCTACTGTTGCACTATGGGGAATTTGACCACTTTTGGTGACCAAAACCCATTTTCTGAAAGTCGGAAAATTTAAACAAGTTTCAGTGCAATGCATTCACAATACACCAATCTTCAGTTTTGCATAACAGAAATTTTTATAGAGGGCGCCACAACAAAGGAATCAGCTGACAAAACAGCTGGTTGCATTTGCAAAGCACGCGCCTCTGCCATTTTAAGTTTTGTTCGTAAGTTCAAGAAATCAGAAGTAATAAACTAAACAATATAACTAAAAATTTTAAAATGAATTATAATCTGTGTGGTTTGTATTATGTGTTTGTGAACGTCATTTAAAGAAAAAATCGTGTTGTCCCCTTAATAGATCAAAAATGTAAGAAGCCTTGAAAATGCATATTTTGGATTAAAGTCTCATGTTCCATAAGAGATTTAAAGTGAGTCCAGAAGAGTCCATCCACCAGATGTATTGTATGTTGTAGAGTATTAAATTCTTGTTCAAATGAATGTTATTAAAAATATCACTTTTTACGATTTTGCGAAAAATTTTCATTTTTATGACATTACCTTTTGTATGGCAACGCTGTATTGCTTACCGGGAAGCAGTTTTTGCTTAGATTGTTTCTGTAAAAATTATAGGAAATCGTCATCCGATCTCGACAAAATTTTCTATATTCTGTTAAAACAGTATGTATTTTATGTTTCCAAAGTTTTATGCAAATATCTTAAGTTTTACCCGATCTCTCCTATGAAAGCTATAGGATATAGTTGTCTGATCCGGATAGTTTTCATTCAGAATTTTTCTATATATATATAATTACGATTGGTAAAGTTTCATGTTTATATTTTATAAACTGAGCGAGTTATTAATTTTGGTCCAAAAAATCGGTCAAATTCCCCATAGTGTGTTGTAAGCGAGCATCAGTTCTGGTAGATGTTCATCCCAGCCTGTTAGTTCCTTGCCGGCTAGCTGGGCGATCATGGTTTTTACCGTTCGATTGGTGCGCTCCGTCGGGTTTTCCTGGGGTGTATATGGCGCCGTGAATCGTTGTTGGATTCCCCACCCTTCCATGGCCGACTTTGTCTTCGCCCCGTGAACTGTACGCCATTATCACAGATCAGGATTTTTGGCGCTCCGAATCTGGCAATTATTCTTTCCCGGAATACTCTCAGAAATGCTTTTGCCGTTGCTTGCCTTATCGCCGCAAGTTCAACCCATTTCGAGAATTTGTCCACTATGACTACTAATGTTGTATTTCCATGCTTTGTTCGGGGTGGTGGTCCGAAAGTCCACGCACATTGTCTCTCAAGGGGCTTCCACGATTCCTGCCGCCTTTTGTTGCGAAACATTGTATCGTTGGCAACATTAGCATCCCTTTACAAACTTCTTGACATCCTTCGCCATCCGTGACCAGAAATATCGGGTTTTGATTCACCTCGTGGTTTTGAAGATACCCAAATTCCCTGCAGTCGCCTTGCAATGACTGACCTTCTGGACTTCCTCCTCCGTAAGGCACAATTTTCATGGTTGCGGATCTCGCTTGTGTTCGCTCCACTTGTACAATCGGTTTGGGTTCTCCTTGGTCTTTTTGAACTGTTCCTGCAGCCAGTTTGATTTGCTCACCATTGCTTTGAGTTCGGCTTGTGGTGCTCTTGACAGTGCGTCTGAGATTGCATTTAGCTTACCCTTTCTGTACCGTACTTCGAACTGAAATGGTTGTAAGCCCAGGGCCGTCCAGGCTGACGGACTTCGATCGAGTTTTACCACTTGAATGCCATATGGTCCGTGATTACTATAAATTGGTATCCCTCCAAATACATTTTGTACTTGTTTATGCCCCAATGTATAGCCAGACATTCTTTTTCGGTCGCGCTGTACTTACGCTCCGTGCTATTCAATATCCGGCTTGCGTAGGATATTACTTGCTCGCCCTTCTCACCTTCCTGTGTAAGAACAGCGCCTATGCCCACATCACTTGCGTCTGTCGGTAGTTTAAACTGCTTCGTGAAGTCGTGAAATGCCAGAACCGGTGCTTGCGTAAGACTATCCTTTAGTCGGTTGAATGCTTGCTGGTGATTCATGTTCCATTCGAACTTTTGCCCTTCATCAGATCTTGCAGTGCCCCGGCCTGTTCCGTGAAATTTGGAATGAATCATCTGTACCATGATGCCATTCCCAAAAACTGTGCACTTCTTTAATAGTTATTGGTGTTGGCAGGTCCCGGATGGCCGCTACCTTCTCTGGATCTGTTCTGATCCCGCGATCGCTGACTATGTGGCCTAAATATTTGAGTTGTTTCTGGAAGAAGTGACACTTGTCGGGGTTGATTCTCAGGTTCGCCTTATGTAATCTCCTGAACACTTCTTGCAGTTTTTCTAAGTGTTCTTTTTTGCTCCGACCTATGACCACGATGTCTTCGAGGTAAGCGAACGCAAACGGTTCCATTTCCGGCCCTATTACCGTGTCCAATGCTCTCTGGAATATCGCAGGTGCCGTTGTTAATTCGAAGGGCATGACTTTCCATTGGAATAATCCCCTACCGGGTACCGTGAAAGCTGTGTATTGTCGGCTGTTGCTTTCCATCGGGATCTGCCAGTATCCAAATTTTAGATCTATCGTGCTGATGTCGTGTTGCCTCCCAGAGTTGGTCCAAGATGAAGTTCATTCTTGGAACCGAGTAGGCATATTTTTCCGTCTTCTCTTTTTGCAATCGATAGTCTATACACATTCTCCATTCGTTGTTTTTCTTCCTCACATGTACTATTGGTGCTCTATATGGGCTGCGTGACGGTTCTATCATTCCCAGCGTTAGTAGCTCGTCCACCTGGTCATTAATGATCGCCTGTTGCTTCGGGTTCCGCGGATAATACCGTTGCTTTATTGGCCTATCATCGTTTAGGTACATCTTGTGTGTCGTGATGTTACTATTACCCTTCATTCCTCGAATACTTGCCTTTGTTCGTCCTGAAATCTTTATCTCTTCCTCTGGTGGCTCCTCCGTCTCGTGCTCGTTACTTGTGGCAGGTGTTTCCTGGTCTTCCTTGCCGTCTCCTTCGTTTGTGGTTTTGATTTCCAGCTCCAGTTCGCCGCACCTGAGCCAGCTATGTGCCTTGGCTAGAAAGTTCATTGCTAGGATTATCTCTCCCGCTACTTGGTTTAGTATCATGAATTCTATGGGGAATGTTCTCTCTCCGAATGTGATCTCTGCCGTGAACTCTCCCACCGCTTCTTGCGTAGTCCCGTTGGCGAGTGTAATCTCAGCTTGTGATCGACTCCATTTGCCTTTGGTTCGTACGTCGTGATACCGGTTTGTACTTATTGCGCTTCTTGATGCTCCGGTATCTACCATTCATCTTGCCCACCGTTTTCCAATTATTATCTTGGCCAGTATTTGGAATCCGTCGCAACTTAACTGATCCTGTCCTCTGCTTGACCTCTACTTCTTCTGCGAGATTGAGGAACTCTGTTAGAGTTTTGAACGCCGATCGTCGTGCATATAGTTTTATCTTGCTCCTGCAATTTCTATATATTCGATCGAGTTTTTCCTCCTCTGTTAGTTTTGTAAATCTCATCAGTTTCCGCAGTTCATTGCGAACTCCCTTACCGGTTCAGATTCTCGCTGTTTCAGTTGCGTTTTCTGAGTTTAGAGTTTTTCCTCATATCTTGGCGGTAAGAAGTATTTTCGCAGTTCCGCTGTCAACTGTGCCCAACTTATGATTTTAGTCGGTGTGGTGTTCCACCAGTCACTCGCAATTCCTTCCAATATAAATGGCATTGTCTGGACCAACTGGTCCTCTTGAATGCCGTATCCCGCTGCTCATTGTTCCAATTTACTCAGGAACTCCGAGGGATTTGTCGTTCCTTGATATCGTATCCCCCAGCTCCGTACTCGGTCCACGATGTCCACTTCAACGCTCTTTTCCATCCTGGCCTCCTTTTCACTGTCCATTTCGGACAGTTCGGTCGGTTCGGTCACCACTAATCCAGGGGTTTGGCACGTTCCGTCTGGCGCTGGGCTCTTTTCCCTTCTGTGTATCCTCGCTAGTTCGGTCTTAGCTGTTTGATAGACAGTACTAGACTGTACTCTACTGGTGCGGTGTCGTTTGCTCTTCTTTCTTTGAAACTACTTCAACCTGTTCGGGCGCCACTGTGACGGTCTGGTGGGGCTGAGATAGTTCAGTGTCGGCCAGGACTCGTCCCAAGAATTTATTTGGGTCAGGTGTGGTTGCTAAAAGAGATTCCGACCCGGTCCCAGATGAGAGCACTAGAGAATTATGCCGTAAATGTATATCTTAGGTTGGTTTATTAACGTATTAGGTACAGAGATGGAAAGAATCACGCCGGAACAGTGAGCCGGGATGCCGGGATGCCGGGTGTGGTGTCGTCGTCCGGGTTCAGTCGTGGCCAGTGCCGGAGTACGGCCGCTGTCGTGGCTTCGCTGCCGGGGTTGGACCTGACCCGGTGGTTGGGGCGCTTCCTGTGGGTGAGATAGAGAGAGTTTACCCTGAATGTTGCCCCGAAAGTATACTCCAGAGAGCTTGTGCCGACGGCTGCTTGCCTGTCTTTGCAGCGCAGGGCGTTTTGGAGACTCTGAAGTCTACCAGTTGCGCGAAGGTTGTGGAGACTCTAAAATCTACCAGTTGCGAGAGGTTTGTGGAGACTCTAAAATCTACCAGTGGCAAGAGGTTTGTGGAGATTCTAAAATCTACCAGTTGCGAGAAGGTTGTGGAGGCTATTAAAGTTTACCAATTGCGAGAAGTTTGTGGAGGCTATTAAAGTCTACCAATTGCGAGAAGTTTGTGGAGGCTATTAAAGTCTACCAAGTGCGAGAAGTGCGTATCGTCGGGCCGAACCGGGATAGCGGAGACTTTAAAGTCTTCCAGGCGAATCGGTGGGCCGATTCGTGAGCGGTGGTGACGCTGACGTCTACCAGAGGAGGGTCGGGGAAAATACTACGGGGAATAACTAAGTACAATATATTGGTGTGGACTAGATCCGGATGTGGGATGTGGGCTACTAAACGTAGGCTTACCTCACCCGATCGTTGTTGGTAGCTGAGTGCCTTCCACTGGCTGTGGTCCGCTTTATATAGGAATCCGGGGCGGTCTAGTGTGACCGCCGCACGTGCGGAATTAGCCCTTTTTGGTGTGACCAAAGCCCCTTTCGGCCCAGTGTGACCCTTTGCTCTCGATCAGTGACGCGCACGCACGGATATTCAAATTTGAATTTGACTGTCTATTATTTTCTGTCTATTATTTTCTCTTTAGTTTTTATTGTTTGGTTTTATGTTTTTAATTGAAATTGTGTCTATGTGCGCGCTGCCGCGTCTTAGCTGTTTGATTCGACATTTGGTGGTAGGGTGGCCAGGAAGCGTACAAGACATCCGAATTTTTCAAAATTTTCCTCTATATACCAAGGCGCACCTTTTTTTTTTTGCTGACCATCAATAGATCGTTGGAGACAGTGCATATAAGTTATCAGATCAACGCAACTGACCTAAATATATTTTCAGTCAGTTAGACGATATTTTCAGCTGCTTTCGGGTTGCTAACTGAATGAATTTATTGAAAATTTTAAATTGTATGGGAAAGCTGTTTTCCATTCGATTTTTTCATTCGATAAATTCAGTCACTTAGACGTATAGGGAATACCCCAAATATCTTGTCAGGCTTGTGTGATATATTAATATTTTCTTTGTCATAACAGTCAAAATTAACTAGCCGCTTTGATTGTCCTTGGTGCAACAGATTCGTAATTTCGGGCCATTTCAAATTGCATGTAAACATAATGAATAAATCAAGTGCATAAGGCGCGGGCTCCCAACAATAAGTGGCTGGGAGAATGTTCAAACAACCAATGTTTTCCGCGTGTCCATCAGTAGCGATGGCGTCACGCAAGTAGATAACTCGTCAGATCGTAACTTTTACTGATTGATACGAATGAAATTGAGACGTTCCGTTTCTACTTTTAGATATATGTTGACACAGTACTGCTAAAACAAACTGCGGTATTTCAGCAGATGATTGTCAATATCTAGTAGAGTCATAAAAATTCTTTAAGCTGACTTTCTTATTCGTTTCTCCTTCTGTAATATGAATTTAAATTTACGTTCAGATTGAAAAAAAAGTGATTAAACAAACCTGTCGTTGGATTGACCATCTTTATGTTGAGGTGGTAGCCATTTTCTCCACGACAGAACATCAACGGATTTTGAAGTGCATCATAAGACCGATGAGTCTTACAAACGCGCTGTAATTGTCCATCTTCCCGACATCACCACTGATACTTCATTGGTAGTGGGCGCATTAAATTGTCTTTCATGGCTTCCAGCTGGTTTCTTATGTGCTCTGATAATGATTTTGTGGTTGTCAGAATGCATTGTATCCAATGCTGTTTCAAATAATCTGACCAATTCATTAGGCTCATACACAAGATTTTGGAATTGTTTAATTACTTCACGTTTATTCGAATGAAAATTTGACAACGCTGATTTAGTTCAACTGCCGAATCACTAACGAAGTAGATCTGAAGGAATTTATGATATTTGTTTGGTGGTGGTAAATGTGTGGTGGCTCGATGGTGAATTTGCCTTTGAATCTGTTCTGATATATGGGCTCGTCTCACACTTGTGTTTGACTTTCATTGACATTCCGACTATACTTTGCACTACGTGTACGTCATCCAATATTTGGTCAAATTAACTTTTTTTGCACTACGTGTACGTCATCCAATATTTGGTCGTCTAATAGCAGGCATTATTCCTACAAATTAACTTTTACTCACTCTGGGACAATTAATAAAAAAATTTAAGGAATCGTTAAGATCGTTTACAGAAGTGCTAAGAGAACACAGGATCCACAGAAGAGAAAGCAGTATAAGAGATTGAAAGGGAGTGGATAAAGTGAGAGAAAGCTTTCGGCAGAGCGGGTAGTCAGCGCATAGCGGGACACAGATGAGATGAGCCAGGAGTTTTGGCGGGAGAGAGGGCTGCTGAATGGCAGCTGCAGGAGGTATAAAAGAGCGAGGCAGGTCTTGAGGCGGGGAGACTGTTTTGGAGGTTATGTAGCAGTGGCCGCAGGGGCTGCGACAGCAAAGAAGGCAGCAGAGGAGGCCGCAAATACGGCAGCGGTGCAGAAGGCAGCGCAGGCCCCGTGACCAGTGCTAGTGAAAAGTGACTCCTTGGGAAACGAGCCAAGGATCACTTCAGCAGGACATCACGCAGGACAGAGCAGTTTATCACAACAACCACAGCGCAGTAAGTCTTCGGGAGGATTCCCTTCGACCAAGCGAGTCCAGTCTTCAGTACTTCCTCCCACTTCGTACTTTGTAAGTGCCCAGGCGGACGGTGAGTTTGTCAGCGCGTCAGCTTAGCGGAAGCATCTGGAGCGCACAGCACCAGAGTATCTAGCGGAGCGAAGCTTAGCGAGAGTATTCGAGAGCGGGTAGCACCGGAGTGCGGGTAGCATCCAGACGGCGTTGGCCGGCGAGTCGGGCGTGCCCAAATTGTTAGTGTTAGGGCGTCGTGTGCCCCGAAAGTCCCATTTATAATATATACAAGTATTTATACTACTTAAATCTAAGCCCCGATGTTATTATTTTGGCCCAGTGCCAACAAATATAAATTTTTTGCAGCGAGGCTGAGCTGTCGCGCCCCAGATCGTTACAAAAATATGTTCGGACGTCTGATCGTAACTTCGACTGAATCGAATAAAATTGAGAAGCTCCGTTTTTACTTTGACATATACGTCGACACAGTACTTTTTTTATACCCTTGCAGAGGGTATTATAATATTGCCATGATATTGGCAACGCAGTGAAGGAGGCATCTCCGACCCCATAAAGTATATATATTCTTGATCAGCATCACCAGCCGAGTCGATCTAGCTATGTCCGACTGTCTGTCCTTCTGTCTGTCTGTCTGTCGGTTTATACGCGAACTAGTCACTCAGTTTTTGAGCTATCGAGCTGAAATTTTCAGCACATTCTGATTTTTCTTTAGCACGCAGTATATATGTCGGAACGGCCGAAATCGGACCACTTATCTTATAGCCGCCATAGGAATGATGGCGAAATAAATGTAAAAAAAATTTTAGCTTCTCTGTTTTTAAAAGTGTTTTTTTTAGTGAAACTTCTTTAGGCGCGTTATGGATTTTCGGGGACGGAGTAAAACCGATTCATGACCGACACGAAAATAGGCGTAGGTCCTGTCCCTCTCTCACCGCTGGCGAACGATCTTTCTCTCCTCTTCTATCCTCTCTCGCTCTCAGCGCGCTAGCACAAAGTTGAGAGCGTAAAAATCTAAAAATAGAATGCGCATGTGAGCACGTGTGTGTATGCGTACTTGAGCGAGAAGACGCTTTTTAAGCCGAAATCATTTCTGTGACAAAACAAATTAATTTACAGAAGTAGAAAAAAGGGTGAAAGGTGTGTGTGTCAAAAGAACTTCTGATTGAACAGGTTGCATACAGATATTAACAGGTTAAGTATGCATTAACTATTTTTTATTGCCACCATAATTCTTATCCATCTTGTTCGACCTGGAAATGAAAATATGTAATGTGTCTTCTTCTTCTTCTCGATCGGTTTGTTTACTTTTGAGAGTCGAGAGCTGTGACCTGCAACAGAGTCGCAACAACATTTCGTGACCTCTGAATTTAAGCGGCAGTCTAAAAGGGCAAATTTTTGGTTT
>VNKF01004867.1:0-10295 GCA_008044355.1 Drosophila lacteicornis
ATATCAGAGCGAATAATAGAGCGCACGCCTCTTAACGAAACTTCAGATAGCTACGATGCATGCATCTGTTAATAAGTCCTCGGCCAGCTGAAGATGTATGGCCCTGATGGTTAAAATAGTAAACAATGCAAACCAACGTTTTTGTGACGCTGCCATATAGTCACTAATAATGGCCTATGTAGGTAAAAGTTCTATTGTATAGTAAGGTGTAACTCTATTTTTCGGTAATTGTTCCATAAACGTAGGTACTGGCTTTATATTTATGTTTTTGGAATATATACACTGTAAGTGTAAGACTACTGTTTCACGGCTGTACGCAAGCTAATTAACCAGAACTTACGACGTATTTCATTAACGATTTGCACATCGTTTTGATGATAATTATATTTTGTGAGAAAACGACTTAATCAACTCGAGCAGGGGATGCGCCTTTTGTAATATAGTTCGTCGTCTAGTGATTCCGCCTAATAAAGATGCGTTGTCTAGCCCGCCTTGTACGACCAATTGTCAATTTTCACTCAGTCCTGGAGTCAAAGAATATATGGGCTTCTTTCGTAATCTTATCGCCTTGCCGAAGTGTGTTTATTTCATCGTTGTATGTTTCTATCTGTGCTAGCTTACAGAATGATTCCTCCGCTGTGACTCACTCTTTTAAGGACAATTCTCCATTTATTTTCTTCTCATTTTGCTGTCGGATATTTCTTATCAATATCCAATCCTTCGCTTCCTGCGGAGATAGTTTGAAAAACGTCCAATATCTATTAGTTGTGCTTGAGTTATAATTAGAACAAGCTTCCGTCTTTCATTTAAATCGTCTGTTGGCGCGATTATTAAGAGTTTGGCCATTCAAATTGCTCTTTTTTTTAGAATGATGGCTCCATAGTCAAGAAAGTTTGCGGATCATATTCAGGACAGCTACTGGTTTGCGTGGCTTTTTCTGCCGGGCTTAAATTTGTTGGGACATATCGCCAATCGCTTTCCTTTGTGGTCTTTCGGATATCCTAAAGTCCACAATCTGTTTATATTGTCTATGATCAAAGCAAATCCAGGCGAGCACAGTTCTAGAATCTGACCAGAAGTGTTATGACTATCAGCAATTAAATTTCTTAGCCGAGTTCCCAAAACTTCTGCTTGGAGATCTAGCCTTGGAATGGACAGTAGCTTCAGGGGAGCAGATTTGGTCTTGCCTACTACGAATGGAGCTTCAATTACATCGGTTAATAAGATGCGCCAATAAGCTACTGCTGCAAACGCCTGTTCGCTGGCGTTAACGAATATGTGAAGTTCTCTCCTGACCTCTGAGTCTACAAATTTTCGAGAGTAGCACCGATTTGAAAATGTTTCATACTGTCCAACTGTTTCATCCACTCTTTGAAATGCCGCTAAATATTGTCGTCAACTAAATCGGTCCAGCTAATTCCTGTTCGCCAGATATCGTGCATTAATACTTTGCCAATTATTATTAGTCCTGCAAGAATGCCGAGTGGATCATATACTGACATTATAATGCTGAGCAGTTGGTTTTTGTTTGAAACCTTAAGTCTCTGCCTTATTTCTTTGTCGACTCTGTTCATTTTAAAATTGAACAAAATAGAATCCTTTTGACTATCCCAAAACATTCCTAATATTGAAGTTCTGCTATCTGTACATTTTAGTTTTTCTTGTATAGCCGATGAGTTTGAAACGAATCCTCTCAGATCAAAGCCCGCCAATTTGTGGAAGTTCTTCACTTCTTTGCTGATCTCGTATGCGTCGTTTTCACTCCAGGTAGTGATTTCTTTGTATTGCCTTAATAACAGCTTCTTTTTTATTCGTGGCATTAGATGCATTAAGATACTTTACATACCGGGCACAGCAAGGTGAACAAGCAGCTCCAAATATTAAAACTTGCATCTTATAGACTTCAAATACAACGTTTGAATCTTGTCATAGGAATCTAAGGGTATCTTGACCTGATTTATTATACCCGGTACCCCTAGGGTACAAGGGTATTATAAGTTAGTGCCAACCGAGAATGTAACAGGCAGAAGGAGAAATCTCCGACCCTATAAAGTATATATATTCTTGATCAGCGTCACCAGCCGAGTCGATTTAGCCATGTCCGTCTGTCCGTCTGTCCGTCTGTCTGTCCGTGTGAAACAACAGATCTCAGAAACTATAAGAGCTAGAGTTACCAAATTTGGTGACAACATTGGAATTTGTTGCACGCAGATCAAGTTTGTTTTAAAATTTGGCCACGCCCACTTCCGCCCTCAAAAATCATAAAAAACGTAAAGTAAGCTATACTCGGTTAAAGTTAATAGATAAAAAAAAATAATAAAATAGAGCGGACGCTTCCTGAAAATTTTAGTACAATCGGATGATAAACATGGGAGATATTAGCAATAAGGTTAGAATTTTAACACACCGCCCCCTAAGGCACTGCTGTTGCAAGCTGTAGCCGACAGGTGGCGCATTCGAGCCTTGGCCGTGCGATATAATGGCGCCAGCTGCAGAAAAAATTACAAAAGAATATGACGCCGATCGAGCGGGTTTTTATGTTTTCCTATAAAATGAGGGAGAGATTTAACTCATTGTCATATGGTTGTATGATTATAACCATTTTCTTGATATGACTGTGTGGATCCACATACTAGCCAACCTAAGGTTGTCTTCACCGCTTCTAAACAGTTTTCCAATCGCACACTTGGGATCGCTCTAATTAAGTGACAATTTTCTATTCCAATTAAGATACTCGGCTTGGCTTCACCGTATCCCTTGATCGGCAAGCTCCTTTATTTTGCATATTTATCATTTAGATATTCAATGTTCAGGGATTGTACTGGCAGTTCCAAGCTTGGAACATTGCTTCCTATTAAAGGTAACCAATTTCTTTTTCCCTTTATCGTACGAACCCGAAGTTGACATTTTATTGAAAGTACGATTTTCTTATGATTTCCTATCCAGTTGAGTGTCAAGTTTTCTGCATCTCTTGTCACTCCAAGATTTTTGGCCAGATCAGCTAATTCCTGTGATAATCTATTAATCTCTGCACTATGATTTAATGAGTGGCTTTCAAAAGGGCTGCAAGCGAGTTTAGGTATATCCGTATTTTAGGTATTGCCTTTCTGATTTTATATTATGTTGGGCTACTAAAATCTTATCGTCTGTGCGAGCTGTGCAATCAGACCGTAGGGTTAGAACTCCTTGCTCTGGCAAGTTGACTAATTCCATTTTTGAATTTCCGCATTGAATTCTTATTTTAGCATTATAACAAACCTTAAATAGCCAAGTGCTTTTTGCTTCTAATTCTACCCAATACGAGTTAGAATCTAAAACGCGGTTGTATACACAATTAGCTGGTCTACCTGGTTTGAGGGGTCTTAACTCACAGGCTAAATCGTTGGCATTACTCCACGGCCAGTTTCCCTCGCAAACTCTTCTTTGAACCTGCCATTTTTGGCATTTATTCAGAGTGGTCTCCGTCATTAAATGATATGAATCAATTTCAAAATTGTACACTAAATAATCTGAATTTAAGTTAGCTATTAGCAACCTTTCCTCTGACCAAACCGGTACTGGAATTACCCTATATAATTTCGATGGGTGTCTGCTAAATAAGGGTATTTTAACATTTATTATCAATCTCTTATCTACAAACAAACCCCTAGCTGTCAAAAGCGTATATACCTCATTTAACTCTGGTTCAGGTCTTTTCGCTGGCAAAACGAACTTCTCAGATTTCAGATTAACCTTTCAATTGACTCGGTTTAAGAATATTAGAGTTAAGCCGGCCATGAATACTGTCAATCAGCAAGCTTATTATACCTGCTTGTGTCTTTTCGCAATCTTCAATCAAACTAGTTAACTGCTTTGTCACCATAAAGAAATTAATAGAATCCTTATACACGTAGTAACTTTTTGGCAGTACAGCCGTCATATTCTCTATCCGTTTGTTCATATACTTGAAATTAGTATTAACTTACTCATTTGTCTTTTTTAGAATATTAGCCGTCGAGTTGACTATAGGCAATTGCATTTTACCTACTTCATTGAGGCTGGGTTGGTTATCTAATAAATTTATCATATTTTGATCCATTTGTACCCTATCATCCTCATCTATTATTCCAAACAGAATGTGATATAAGGATCATCCCATAAATTCAAATTGTGCACATTTTGTTCTTCGGTTGCCATCACCATTTCAAAATTAGCATCCATGTTATAAAAAACGACTAAATTCCAAGAGGAAGTGATAGCTGACAAAATAGCATCAACATTAGCATACCCATTATTATCCCCAACTTGGATATCTTAGATTCATTCCTAGTTTCCCTTTTTGGTTTGGGTTCGTTGCAAATAGTCCTTTTTCCATTTTATCCAAAAGTCTCTTTTAATTTTTGGTGGAAACACACCTATCTAAATTTCCTAGTTTGTCACTCTCATTTATAGGCTCAATTACATCCAACGGTGGTCGTCCTTTCAGAAAGTGTCGAGGTGTAAGAATTTCATTGTCCTCTATATCGTTATCTGTTAAATATAGGGGGTGCGAGTTCAAGACTCCTTATATTTGGCATAGCAAGGTTGACATCTCTTCGTATGGTTATATACTATCTCCAATAACGTTTTAGATTTTACGCTGACCTCCCAGATACCTCCAAAGTAAGGTCCTGCCGAGGGAATTAAATGCCACTCAATCCCTTTTTTTCCAAGTTGAGAAGCAACCGCGGAATTATTTTTTTTTCTTTTTGCACCTCTTCGTCTAATTTACTTGCTGTGCTTTCAAAATTTGTTCTATTGTCGGAATAAATCGTGGCACATGTTCCTCTCCTTGCGATAAATCTTCTGAGCACTGGTAAAAAAGCGTCAGAACTTAAATCTCTTATGATTTCCAAGTGTATTGCCTTTGTGGCCATACACACGAATACAGCTATATATCCCTTATACTTTTTCTGACCTCTATTTTTGGAACATTTCACATAATAAGGCTCTGCGTAATCAATACCTGTATTCAGAAATGGGTATGACATTGTTACCCTATATTTGGGTAGATTTGCCATTATTTGTTGTGCTGTGATTTGCCAAAATCTTGCACATTTCGTGCTTTAATTTTTTCTTTAAGGAATTTCTTATTCCAAATATCCAATATTTTCTTTGAATGTATGTTCTCATTAAATGTATTCCTCTATGTAAGGTTTCATTATGTGCACTTTCTATAATTAATGCCCTTTGTCGAGAATAATTGGATGTTTTACTTCGAATCTAGTATTAGAGGTTTGCAATCTAACGCCTACTCTGATGATTTTATCCTGATCAATGAATGGATGTAAGCTTCAAATTTTTGAATTGATTTTAATTTCTTTATTAGTAATAGCATTATGACACTGTATTAAAAACTTCATTAATTGGCGCATTAATTAGAGGCTTGACAGCAACCATACGGTTTTGCCTAAGTGCGAGCAAGACGATTATATGGCACTTTCAATGAGAGATTAATACATTAATGGCTCATTAATTGAAAAACTTATCGGTTTATCGAAAAAAATACCCGACAAAAAAATGAGTTCGATAGAACCGTCTGTAATTCATTAAATTGTATCTAAAAAGTATATTAATGTCTCATTAGACAAAACGGTCTCACAGAATAAATAAGTGAAATTGTGTAATTATTATGAATTAATTAAATCTATGTACACGAGCGGGTGTAATAATCAATGTAAGGGCTTTCATATTAATTTCTGCAGGAGTGTTTACACGAGGACTTCAGAAATGTATAATTACTATATGTACTGCGAATTCCGGCCATTTTTATTATATTATATTAGCGGCCCGGTACGTGCTTCGCTACATATACAATAAAATATAGATTCACTTATTTAAACAACAAAAAGTTTATTAATTGCTAGCTATTTTTAAATTTTACCCAAAACATTTGGATAAACAATATTTTTTGTTTTTCCATTTTGAGTATAAATAAAATAAAAACAAGGTGAGATTAAAGTGAAGTGGCACATTCAACTCCAAAAATTTCTGATACCAAATTTTGTGACGATTAATAGTTATTTAAACAAAAATATTTAACAAGTTTTTAATTAGTTTCAAAATCGGCACTTAGCTGAAAAATTAAAAAAGGCAAAACAGGCAGCGTGCCGATTTTGAAACATACGAGGTGTATTAAAAAAGTATAGCGAATTTTGAATTTTCGCGGGTTACGTATATTTGAGTTTCGATTTTTTGCGGCGTTATGTTGGTACTTATGTCTCTCACTTATGCCGACATGCTCACCCATTTTAAATGTTCACTTAATTGTTGACAGCTGCTTTGCTTGCACCTGTTTTGGATCGTCTTCGATTTTTACCTATTCAAAAAAAATGGATCAAAGAACCTGTATCAAATTTGTGTGAAAAACGAAATTAAGTGCGCGGATGCAATCCGATTGTTGACTGTGGTATACGGAGAAGCTACCTTGAACCGAAGCAACGTTTATCGGTGGTACAAAATTTTCTCAGAAGACCGAGAAGATGTGAACGACGAAGAGCGTGCCGGACGCCCGAGCACTTCAACAACAGACGAAATAATTAATGAAGTGGAGAAAATGATATTGGCCAATCATCGAATCACCGTTAGAGAAGTTGCTTAGGACCTAGACATATTCGATTTTTATCAATGATTTGGGCATGAGACGGGTCGCCTTGAAATTCGTACCAAAATTGCTCAATTGCGACCAAAAACAGCATCGCATGAACATTGCTTATGAGATGTTGGACTCTGTCCGCGACGACTCAAATTTGCTCCAGAGGGTCATAACTGGTGACGAATCGTGGGTTTATGGTTATGACGTGAATACCAAAGCTCAATCATCTCAATGGAAGCTGCCGCACGAACCAAGATCGAAAAAAGCGCGCCAAGTTCGGTAAAATGTGAAAGTTTTGCTGACAGTTTTCTTCGATTGCAGGGGCGTGGTGCAACATGAGTTCTTGCCACATATTAGAACGGTCAATAAGGAATATTACCTGCAAGTTATGCTCAATTTGCGCGAAGCAATCCACTAGAAACCTCCGGATTTGTGGAAGAACAAAAATTGGCTTTTGCACCACAATAACGCCCCTGCTCACACATCGATGCTTGTGCGCGATTCTTTGGCCAAAAGTAACACACTAATGATGCCGCAGCCACCGTCTTCCCCAGATCTGGCCCCTGAGACTTTTCTTGTTCCCTGAACCGAAGAGGCCCATAAAAGGACGACCTTATGCTACGCTTGACGAGATAAAGACGGCATCGAAGGAGCAGCTGAACAAAATGACTACTCATGGGGACTACTTTGAAGGGGACAAAACAGATATTCATGAATAAATAAATAATTTTTGAAGAAACACAAACTTCGCGATACTTTTTAAACTCGCTGCGTAGGTCACGACGTGACTTAAAAAAGTCGCGCACAAGCTATCCCACACTCACCCGTCCTCACTCGTGCACAAACGATCCCACACTCACCCGTCCATAACGCGGGCCCTGTCTGAATTTTTGAAATTCAGCTCAAACTCAGGCACCTGGTTACAGGGACGGCAAAGGGCAGAAGGCCAAGGATCGGGCTAATTTCCAACCCCTCCGCCACGGCGGCGCCTATCGAAAGGTGCACTGGGGACGGAGAAGGGGCGATATAACCCCCATCGTAAGTCAAGGGGAAATCTGTAGCCAGCGCGGGAGCCTCCCTCTAGCTAACCAGGAAGCCTTGATGGAGGAGGTAGAAAACCCATTCGTGAGCAGATCGTCGGTGGCTAGATCGCCCCGCCAACCGAGGAAAGAAGGGGCCGATGGTGTTGCAGCGGCATATAGGAGGGGCAGCAAGCTCGCCTGCTCGCCAGCACCCTCTTCAACCCTAGAAGAAGGGCCGAACGCAGACCCCGAGGTTAGGGAAACCCCAAAGAGGACGCGAGATCCTGCGAGCCCAGCAGGCTCACAGAGGTCAACGCCGGCCAAAAGGAGCAAGGCCTCCCATGAGGCAACCTGCCTTAAGGATCTCTTGGAGCTGGGGAAGCTCATGCAGAAGATGTCCACTAAGATGATGGACAAGTCGGCGCGCCACATAACGGTCGCCACGAGGGAGACGTTCGTGCGCATGAAGGCGCTTCACACGAGCATCCATCAGCACCAGCAGATCTCCAAGCATCAGCTATCCACCACCTCTCCATCAGCTCTAACACCATCATCAACACCACCATCAACATGAACACGAAGGCCACTCCATTAACAACCTCCACCACCGTACCCATCCCGACCACCAATTTGCCTGGTGGTGTGACACAGGACGATCTCGATGCCCTATTGAGGGATATTGAGAAGGATCCGCTAATGATTGCTCTGAACTCATACAGAGTGAAGACCAAATTAGCAGTAAGGGCCCTTCAAATATGGATTTCAACATTCTGTAGGCCAAAACGGTACAAGGTCAATACGGCTCCAGCATTAAGATGGAGCGTTTTAACAAATATGTACGAGTATACCTTCCAGACAGGTATACAGATATTGATAATGATTACATCAAAATATTTTCTGAACAATTATATTATCAATCGAATCCCAAATGAAATTCCTATAGTTGGAAAATTGTGATGTCAAAAGTAATCAAAGACATCACATTGGTTGGGTGGGTAAAGAGAGCGGAGTACAAAACATCTAGTATCTTCCACAATCATTTGTCCACCCTCTGTTAGGTTATACAACTTAAATTTTTTTTCTTTTTATTCAATTAATATTTAAATTTCCCAATTTCCTTCCATCCAGTTAATAAAAACAAAAAAGAAAGTGCATTTAAAAGTATAATGGCTGCGTGTAGTATGATCGGCGAGCTAGCAAGGGCATAGCTAGGGATGCACTGCCGCGAAATCCGGATATCCTAGAGTAAAATTATATATTTACCAACATGAACCACTACATAATTGGCGCCCAACATAAGGAGCGTGAAAATGTTATTAAATTTAAAGTACACAAAACCAGTGCTTAGAGAACTGACAAGTTTTCACTGACCATGGCTTCTTTTTAGCTCTTAGTATTATTAACAACCAGAAAACATGAATCTTTAACTTCCGGAAAGTCGAAGATCTTATGTTAGGAATTGCAACACTTATTTTGAAGAGAATAGTTGACCATTGTTAAACCTGAAAGCTTGTCCGAAAAAAAGTTAATTGGAGACTTTAGGAATTACAATTGTTCGCGCCAAGAGGGCGCATATTTTCGAGAGCCAGTGTGAAGCGTTAGCGGGTTCGAAATGTCCCGCTTCATGGAGCCCAGCGCTCTCGCACATTCTCTCTTCCTCTCTCTTTCTCCGGGCTTCCAGTCGGGAAGAGCTTTCCATTCCGCTCTTCCCAACTTGTATTTTATGACATGTAATTAGTTCCAATTTACGATCCAGCCGATGAAGGCAAATACAGTTTATATTCAATTCAAACTGCAACCCCAACAACTATTCATTTTTCTACGTGGGATTTTGAACCTTTTCATTGAGACTACATCTACGATCATCTTGTTTACAACGGCTTTTAATCCGCCCACTCCATTTCAACAATCGATTATCTGTTAAGGGTATAGATTGTAATTTATCCGTTTTTCATCAAAGTGAACAATAAGCAATAAATCATATTTTCTTTTTAATTACAAATAAAGGATTGGACGAGTAATTCTATTTCATTTGGATTCTAAAATTCGTGCTTGAATGGTACGAACTAATTATAAAGTATTTAATTTAACTTTTCCTTGGAGGATAGTTTAAAATAGTCTTAAATTTGCCTGTACAAAGTACAGACGAGGACTTAGCAGCGGCTATAAGTAGTCAAGACGCGACCTGTAATTTTTGCGAAGGGAGTTTCAGGACAGACCAACTAGTAGCCACCAATATCATAATGTTTGCTTAACCGAACACTTAAAGACCAACAAGCAATATCCCGTTTGCGGAGCAGAATGTGATCCATACAAGCTACGCTACGAAAATAGTACATTAGCAGCTAAGCTACAGGAAACCTTGAATCAAGGACCAGAGGGTATAGAATCGCGGAACTCGGAAGAAGGAAATACAGCAATATTTACTCGTCAGAGAGGTAGGACACAAGGTAGAGGTAGAGGAGCTACTCCAAAGGGAAATGTCCAAACGCGATCTCAAACTCTTAGTCAACGTAATTCAGAAAGAAGATGGTCTATAAGATGAGGTGGGAAATGGAAACCGAAGAAATAATTAATTATATTATTATATATTATTATTTTTATTATATTAATGTAACCATGCAGTATCAAGAAAAAAATATTATGCAAAATATTGGGTC